>LNSY01374853.1:0-10372 GCA_002024485.1 Artocarpus camansi
TTGGAGAAGTGTGAAGCAAGATTGCACTTTAGATTCAACAATGAATGCCGAATATGTGGTAGCCAATGATGCTTTGAAAGAAGCAGTGTGGCTCTACAAGTTCCTTAGGGATCTTAAGGTAGCTCCTCGTATGGATAAGCTGGTATAACAATGTGGCGATAGCTAATGCTAAGAACCAAGATTTCATAAAAAAAGTAAGCATATTGATCAAAAGTATCATGTAATAAAAGATTTGGTAGAAGGCAGGCATGTTGTTGTATACAAAATTGCATCAGAGGACAATTTAGTTGATCTATTCACAAAGACAATTATTGGAAGAGTCTTCGAGAGGTATGTGGAAGCTATAGGGATGCGAGATTTGTCATATTTACTCACTTAGTGCAAGTAAGAGATTGTTAGACATATATGCCCTAATACGTAAAAATGTAATATGTTCTTGAACACTTTTTTATTGATAAAGAGTTTATTTATTATTCATATACCAAATTGTTGTCCTCTTTGCATTCATATTTGAATGTATGATAAGCAAATAAAAGTCTAAAACTGTCAATCTAAACCTTTGGAATCAGGCATATGATAGATTATGCAGAAGACATGATTCTAAAGGTGGTAGTCTAATTTATAAAATCCGTAACCAAGGGAAAAAAGTTGGGCGTTTTATTCATGCAAAGATTGTTATGTTGTTTATATCCCTAACAGGAGATAATTTGTCTTGGCCATCGAAGGTGGACTATGCAAATAGAAACATTGATGCATTGTCATAGGTGATGATGTGTTGGATTGGGACATAAAGTGTAATTGATCTGGATTAATAATTCTATCTCAGCAAATTAATTCACGTTAGACTATCATATGTGTTGTATCTTAATCCTAAGATGAATAATGGGTCTATTGTCTTGACTTATGTCTTTTGATACACTAAAGGGTGACATCCACATTTTGTGTTGGTACACATGCTGGTACGTTGAAGGCATGACTCTTGATAGCGTAGACCTATTATTCATAGATATGAAATTTATAGCTTTTCTTTAGGAGTTGTTGATATCTTCTTATATGTGTTATGCTGTAATTAGAAAACTAGAACGTTCACCATTTGGATACATAGGTGTAACCAAATGGTATACTGTCTTTGGATGTAAGTTTTCCGATGGGGTGATAATGAAACGTAAGAGAAAAATAATTGGAAAGGTAAGACATAATTTATCCTTAAGCCTATTATGGATAATCCTACAGGAATGCAAAACATTTTAATATGTCATGGAGACTTAGCTATTCGGGCTTTGTCATTCTATATAGTTCAAGAGTGCAGTTCTAAGCTTTTAGTGGAGTAGCGTTAGAGTTGAAAATTATAAAATGTATATATGGTATTTAGGTTTCATAATTATTTTGAGCTTGAACTATATAGGTCCATCAGGTTCCCTTTGCTAGCTCATAATAAATCCTGTAATGATGCAACATGCTTTTCTAATAAATTGGTGACTTATGTCAAATTATCAAATTGGCTGAAATTCGGTAGGATTGTATAATTCATGTTTGTTTATCGATTGAATTAATTTTGGAAAAAAGGACTCAAGATAAACTTGTTAAACTATCGAGATTAGATAATTTATGTCTGTTTATTGGTTGAATTTATTTCAAGTAAATTAATTCAAGATAAATTTGTTGAATTATCAAGAATATTTATTTTCTTAGATATTATCTAGATATGACTATTTTTATCAAATAACTTTTCTATTAGGTTATTTGAATTAAAACTGAAGATTTATCCCAAGGATCTCGGATGGGAAATAAAAGATTTGGAGGGATCATTTATCGTAAGTTGGATAAACTGATCTTCAGGTTGGGCCTCCTGATGGAATAAGTTTGGTAGGCCGATCTATCAGTTTGACTTGTTGACCAAATGATTTATAATCACACATTTTTAGATGAGATTTTTATCAAATATTGATCTTGATTTGAATTTTTGAGACTTTATTTGATAAAGAGGGCCCAACGTCTATAAATAAAGAGTGAGACTCATAAGCTATTTAAATTAGTTAAGGAATTAAGAGTAAGCACTCTAGTTTGTGAGTCTTGAGAGCTATTTTTCACAATCATGAACCTTAGTTACGGGTTTCCGCGATTGGTTGGAAGGAGAGTCACCAGGGAAAAGCTATACAATGTGCACCCAGACACACTCCGATTGTGGATAGAGAACAACAAAGAAGATCAGTTGGTTGAGGCTCTTCTAGACCACCTTTCTCTTCATATATTGTAGAAGCTTTTCAAGAAACAAGGCTATAATAAAATGTAGAATTATTTAATAATTTATTAAATTAAAGCTTTTTTTCTATTGATTCAAAGGAAAGAAAGCATGGAGTTGAAATAACTCACTCAGCACGCCTTTAAAGGATTGCATGGTACTGGTTAATTTATGCATATAGCGTATCAAACTTGTGTTTTAGAAAATACTATGGTATAAAAATTTTAAAATTTCATTGCGTACTACTTTTTGAAAAAGCCAACCGTCCATAACATATCATAATGTATTACATCCCTGTAGGATATTCAAAATTGGCTTAAGGATAAATTTTATTTTATCTTCCAAATTATTTGTATCTTACGTTTTATTATCACACCATTAGAATACTTACTATCCATAGATAGTATACTATTTGGTTACACTTATGTATCCAAATAGTTGAGCTCTCCAATCTTCCAATTATAGGATAATACATATAAGATAATATCATTAGCTCTACAAAAAAAGCTATTGATTCTATGTCTATGAAAAATGAGTTAACGCAAATTAAGAGTCATGTCTCCAACGTATCAGTATATGTACAATCATTAAGTTAAAATGTCACCCTTTTATACATCAAAAGATATAAGTCAAGAATACAGGCCCATTAGTTATTTTAGGATTAAAACACAACACATATGATTGTTTAAAGTTAATTGATTTGCACAAATGGAATTCTTAACCAAAGCAGTGCAACTTTTATGTCTCGATCCAATACATTGTTACCTATGATAATGCACCAATGTTTCCACTGGCAAAGTCCTACTCCTATGATGAAAACAAGTCATCTCCCATTAGAGATGAAGACAACATAACAATCTTAGTATGAATAAAGCGCTCAACTTTATTCCTTCGATTGCGTATGATTTAGACCATCACCATTGAGGTTCATATCTTTTGCATAATCTGTCCATCATATGCATGATTTTTAAAGGTTTAGATTAGCAGTCTTAGACTTTTGTTTGCTTATCATACATTTAACAAAAATGAACATAAAGAAGACAACATTTGGTATATGACTAATAAATAAAGTCTTTATTGATAAAATGTCTCCAAAAACATATTACAACATTTTACTTCTTATGGCACCATGTATAGCAGTTCCAATCCTGGTAAATGTATAGTCTACTTGGAAGCCGCAAAACACTTAAGGCAAGTCTTAGCATGTAAGAAGATTAACATGATTTATGGGTGAGATAACTATAGGAATATAGCAATAGCAGCACATTTTAGGGGTAGCCATGTTGTAAAGATTATCCCTCATCTCCTAGCTGTGGGGAACATTTGTAGGAAAAACATAGGTAACAAAAAGAGAGTTTTGGACATTTCTAAGCATCTTGAAAACATGATCCATAATTTTGACACTTTCATTGCATTACCTGGTGGTTTAGGCACCCTTGAAGAGTTATTCGTAGTTGCTAGTAGGTGTTTGTTGGACATTCACTCTAAACCCTTAGGTCTTTTAAATGTAGATGCTTAGTGTGGTGGTCTTTTAAAGTTTTTAATTGTGTTGTGGAACAAAACTTCATTATAGAGTCAAAAAGACAAATCATTTTTACTACTTCAACAGCTAAAGAGCTACTTGATAAAATGCAAGTCATTCATCCAAAGTCTGACAGTACAACGTCTAAGCTAGATGAAAGAAAGCAAGAAGTAACCATTAGATTTAAACCTCCACTTGTAATCTTTTGGATGTACCTGTAGCATGTTTGTTTATATTTCTTGTGTCATGAATAACCACTCTCCTCCATATTTTGTATTTTTTGCAACATGCAGTTATTAAAGCTTTAAGATTTAATGACCCTAGTATCGGGATAGCTGATATTATAGAGTAACTAACATTCTTGAAATGCATCTAGTTTAAGGTTGGATCTTTTCTTTATCGATGCTTTTGTAATTTCCATGCATGTATGGTTAAGATAGTTGATTATGCGAAGTAACTTTTTACTCTCAAAACATGTCGATATCATGTCTGCAAACTTTGTATGTATTATTTTAATGCACGTATTTAATTTAAATACTTTCCATGTTTGTTTTATTATTATTATGTATTATAACATCTCTAATCTAATTATAAATCATA
The DNA here is from genome assembly GCA_002024485.1 of Artocarpus camansi. Lineage (NCBI taxonomy): Eukaryota > Viridiplantae > Streptophyta > Magnoliopsida > Rosales > Moraceae > Artocarpus > Artocarpus camansi. The sequence continues at coordinate 4,365 of LNSY01374853.1, forward strand.
GTTCAAAAAAATAAAGGACTAAAAATGACATGATCAACATTTGTACTTCTTTTGATATATATTAGAATAATCTTGATAAAAAAATTTGGACCTCCAATTTAAAATCCTGGCTCCATCACTAATCATAGGTTTTATATTAATAAAGTGATTAGTGTCCATTGTTTTTTCCCTTAATTTTTTTGCCACGTTAAATGACCATATCATTGTGTCATTTATTTTTTGCAACATTTATGGTTATCATAATAACAAGATGTTATTAAGTTCGCACAAAATTTTGTTACTTATAGGATGTTTGGAATTGGTTCTAACTAACAAATAATATAACGCTCTCATAGCTAGAGTAAAAGGCAAAGTTGCTGCAATGTAAAACTATCACATGTTATAGTGTTTTTAATCAAAATTGGTTTTAACCATTGGTTCTGACCAGAATTTCTAGATACCTTATTAGTGTTAGTTCTTAACAAATACCCTGAATAATTTAATGATTGTATTTGTGTCAGCATTTACCCAACCCTTGGCAACAATTATATAAATGAAATTCGTTAACTAGCAATAACTACATAAGAGAAATCCATTAACACAAGTCAGCAAACATAAGATTCACACAATCATTCCCTTTGGATATCAATGCCCAACTACACCAACATTTTGGCATGCATGACGGAAGATAATATTTTGTTTTACTACCTACAATCCATGCCCATGCCTTAAGGCTGTGATACTCTAAGCTATACGAAACAACTAAAAAATAAATATAGAGTTTTATTAATGGAATTGTTTTGGATATATTGATATCCAAAATATGAAACATCTCCTACCTTTTACTTCTAGACTTCACTTCTTCCCCACCTATACCATACACCCAAAAATAATCATAAACATAGAATAGGATCCACATTGGCAATCACTTGGCCAATAGAATTTACTAAGTAAAATGACTATTTTGCCCCCCTCAATTTTGTACCTAATTAAAGTATAGGCTAGAGTTCAAAAACTAGGAACAAAAGGGACGATTTAGGGAATTCATGATAATAGGTCAGGCCTTTAGCCCTTTATTGGTCAAACCCTAGTCAAAATGACATATGCAACAAATGCATCCACCTCATGTCCTAGCTAGGGATGATTGAGGAAAGGGAGGAAAAAAGGTTGCTTATGTGCCTTTTAGGGTTAAATATATCAGAGCTTTCAAGAGGACAAAATAGACATCTTTATTTTCCCAAAAAACAAGTGATATTTTCATTATTGTACCATGCAATTTAAGGTTATCAAAACTTTTTACCTTATGTTTTCAACTTTAATACTATTACACCTTCATATTTTAAATTCATGTTAAATTTTTTAGCTTGTTTAGGTTAAAGTTTGATTTTGACTTTGTAAAAATACTTAAATGTCCTTTATATTTTGAAAATTTTAGCTTTTTCTCAAAACTTTTTAATGTACTTTTTAGTTTTTGTTTAAGGGTTCTTAGGTCTTGTTGTGGTGAAAACTAATTGTTGGCCAAGAAAAAGGTAAGCTCTTAACGTGAATTTAAAATGTGAAGGTATAAAAGTATTAAAGTCCAAACCACAAGGTATGATTTTTTGATAACCTTAAAATATAGGATAAAAATAAAAATATCCAAAAATAAATAAACGATGTTTGCTTCTGGAGGAGGAGCTTACTCAATAGGGGTGGTTTAGTAATTTAGTTCAAGTTAAGGTATTGTTTAGAATAAGGAATTCTTTACCTTTTATTTGGTTCGCTGGTATAAATTGTGTTAATTTAGGCTTTTTGGTTTAAGCAGAAAAATTTGAATTGTACATTAAATAGTAATATGAATTTAGATGCATAGTTATAATGTTAATTTGAACAGAGTATCCAATCTGCATTTGTGTTTGATGAGTATTGATAACTCTAATTTCAAGCATGAAATAATTATTTAATTAAAAAATGAACATGAAATATGCAAAAACAAATTATTTAATTTAAAAATAATATGAAGTAATAGTGTTAAATTATAAATACAAATACATAGGAGTGAAACTACTATTCAATATAGGTTTGAATGTTGAAATAGAGGTGGTTTGAATTCTAAATTTGGTAATTTAGTCTAGTTTGAATTGTCAATTTAGTTCAAATTAAATGTTTTATTAAACACTAATTCAAACTGTGATGGTTATTTGAACTAAGGCAAACTTGACTGAACCAATGAAACAAACATGCCCTTAATTTTTTCCAAGCATTTGACATTAAATCGTCTTTAAGGCATGCTAATGCTAATAATATATATGCCCTTAAAAATGTGAAAGAAAATGCATTTGATATGCTATTTTATTTTATGCTCCAAGGCATAAATGTTATTACTAATATTATAACTATCTTTTTTTTTGGTAAGGATTATTTTTATAAATGCTCTTTAAATGATGTACAATATTTCACTTTGCCTCCAGATTTTGTAAAACTGGTGAAAGTGCCCCTCCCTCCAATTTTGACTACAAACTTCACAGTTTTGCTTACATGACATCTCATTAAAGATTATAACATGTATTAAAATCTAGTTAAATATATGAAAATAATTAACATAAAAAATAAAATAAAATAACCATTTTATTTTAATTTATTTTAGTTCTTTTTTCTCTTTCCTTTCTTTTCCACTTTCTCTCTCTCCTTTCTTGCTTTACTCTTATGTAAATAAAAGTAAAAAAAAAAAACCTCAAAGTTTCAAACAAAAGGCCTACGGAACCTCCATCCTCAACAACCCCTTATCGTGCTGCTGTGCTCAAACGGCTAAACATCTTTACCTCGCCCTTGCTTCACAACGGCCAGCCCCAGCCTCGCGTCATTATCCCCCCACATGACCCCCCCTTTCCTCGCCTAACATGACAGAGAACAACCATTATCGTGATGCAACCAACATCGCGAATCAAAGCCTCACCATAGTACCTCCACCTTGCACTCTCTCTTTATCCCAACCCACGCCCGCTCTCACCCCCCTGCCCCTCGATTTCGAACTCATTGTAAACATGTAATGACTTGACTTTTTTGAGCTATTAGTTACTTTTCTTAAACATCATTTCTTAACTTTAACCTTACTTAATAGTAAGAAAAATATGAAGTAAATTTTTTTTGTCTTTGTAAAAACATTCTTGAAATTGTTGCGACTTTCATTGCAACATAACTTAAGCTTTGTAGTCATCCAAAACATTTTATAATACTTGTTAAGTAAACACGTACTTTCTTAAAACCTTTAGAAGTATATTTCTTATTAATAGTGGAAATTTTTTTTCTTAAAATAGTAGAAAACAACCATACTGGTATCTATAGCCCAACATTTGCCTCTACCCCCCTGCAACACCCAACTTGCTAACTAGTTATACTAGTTTCTTGTAGGACTACCTACAACACAAATGAACTTTTGATAAGTAAGTTTAGACAAATCTCACAAGACAAAAACACATCATTCTTGAAACTTTCCTCATAAAACCTCGTTCATGAATATTATCCTAAAATATATTTTTCATAAAATGTTTTTCATAAAATGTTTCTTATAAAAATATTTCATCAAAAGGAATGCAAAAAATGTCATAATGCATGATTCCATTTATGCTCAGTTATGAATTTCTTATCATTCTTATCTTACTTGAACTATAGGCTCAAGTGTATGTACCAAAAGTGCACGACCATTGAACACTGAGGCCTTAACATAACTTAATGTGAATCTCTCCTTGGGTTGGGAGACTGATACAATACTTTTTTTATCTAAACTTATGGGTTTAAATTACTGATCTTGTAATATTAGTGAGCATTTTGCATGACATAACTTAATGCCTAAAACATTGAACACAATAATTATAATCATAATGCAAACATGACTTGTTTTTTAAAATAACATGCATAACAAATACAAGCATATATATATATATATATATATATTGACTTAAAAACATGTATAAAGCATTTGAAAGGCAAGACAAGCTCAAGTCATGCTTATGAATTTTTTAACTTAAAGAAAGGAATCGATTATGAAAAAACCTTTTAGCCTATAGCCATACTTAAGTTTGTCTGTATTTCCTTGTCCATTGCTACAACCCTTGATTATGAGATTCAACAAACGGATGTCAAAACAGCATTCTCAAATGGCTATCTTGATGAGACCATATACATAGTATAACAAGACGAGTTCAAAGCTAATAAATCAAAAGGGTAAGGTCTGTAAATTGCTAAAGTATATTTATGGACTTAAGAGAGATGGTCTAAAGATTGATGAGAAGAAAGAATAGATGAAAAGGGTGCCTTATGTTTTGGCAGTAGATAGTCTCATGTATGTTATACTTTGAACATGACATGATATGTACTATGCGGTCAGGATAGGAGTCCATTTCAGTTGGATCCAGGACCACATCATTGGGATGTGATCAAGCATATTTTCAAGTATCTGAAAAGAACTAGAAGTTATATATTAGTGTATTTTGGTGAGGACCTAACACCTCTTGGATACATTGATTTAGATTTTCAAGGCTGTCTAGATTCGAGAAGATCGACTTCAAAATCTATGTTTACTATTGATCAAGGCACCATCAGTTGAAGAAGTGTAAAGCAAAGTTGCACTACTGATTCAATAATAGAATCTGAGTATGTGGCTGCTAGTGATGCATCGAAAGAGGTAATATGGCTTTACAATTTTCTTGGGATCTTAAGATAATTCCTGGTATGGATAAGTTGATTACACTATACTATGATAACAATGTAGTGCAGCGATAGCTAATATCAAGGAATCATGACATCACAAGATGAGTAATCATGTAGACTAAAAGTTGAATGTGATAAGAGATTTCATTGAGGATGGGCATGTAGCTATGTGCTGGATCATATCCAAGGACAATATAGCTGATCTTTTTACAAAGACACTGCCTATGAGGACTTTCAAAAAGAATGTAAATGCTATTGGAATGCATAACATGTCACATTTATTCACTTAGAGTAAGTGAGAGATTATTAAACTAGGTACCCTAAAGATTAAATGATGTAATAGCTTTTAAGACATTTAATCAATAAAAAGTTAATTGCTTTCATATATCAAATATGTTCTCTTTATGTTAATTTATGTTGAATGTATAATAAGCAAACAAAACTCTAAGATTGTCAATCTAAACAACTAATATTGTGCATATGACAAACAAATTATGCAGAAGACATGAATATTATGGTGTTGGTCTAAATATAAAAGGTCTGTAATTGAGGAAATAAAGTTATGCACCAATTTATGTTAAGATTGTAATGTTGTGCACATCTCTTACAGGAGATAACTTATCTTGATCATCAAAGGGGGACTTCATAAGTAGAGACATTGATATATTGTCATTAGTGACAAGATATTGGATCAGGACTAATGTTGAATTGATTTAATTAATAATTTTATTTTGAATAAATGAATTCACTTTAAACAATCATATGTGCTACATCTTAATCCTAATATGAATAAATAGGTCCATATTCTTGACTTGTGTTTTTTGATGTACCAAAGGGTGACATCTTGAGTTATATGAAGGTATGCATGCTGGAACATTAGAGACATGATCATTGATTGTCGTAGACTCGTTATTCATAGATATGTAATTTATAGCTCTTTTGTAGAATTAATGATATTCTCTTATACACATTATTCTATAATTAGAAACTAGAGCACTTAACTATTGAATACATATATGTAACCGAATGGTATACTATTTATATTGGTTATAAATAGTAACTATTCCAATGGCGAAATAATGGAACAAAAGATAAATATAATTGAGAAGATAAAACAAAATTTATCCTTAAGCTGATAATAAATAACTTATGGGGATGTTGCATACTATGATGAGTTATAGATGACTAACTTATTGGAGGTTTGTAATTTATATAAAGTTCAAGAGTACAACTCTAAGTATTTAGTAGAATAGATTTAGAGTTGATAATTATAAAATGTACATGTTGAGGACATGTTATTTTATAATTGTAGGAGTTTGATCTATATGTATTCTTCGAGT
>LNSY01374900.1:0-10337 GCA_002024485.1 Artocarpus camansi
ACGGTTTTTTTGGAACGGTCGTCAAATAAAGGTCGTGTAATCAATAATTTCTTGTAGTGTATGAAGTTAAATACACGAAGATTTTTCAAAAACCATCCTGATAAGTGAGGGAAAAATACAGTGTAGTGCAAAAAATACGAAAACCGTCGTAAAAAAAGAAGTTTTCACGATATTTTTTATCTGAGCTTACGCGACGATTTTCATAGAAAACCATCAAGTAAGATTGGGATTTACATGATAGCTTTTTGTAGAAACTGTCGTGTAATCTTTATTATTTTATGAATATTTTACATGACGTTTCTTGCAGAGACCATCGTGTAAGTTCTTGCTTTACACGTTGGTTTTTCAAAAAATAGTCGTGTAAAGTATTATTATAATCCTCCTCTCCTTTGTAAGTTTCTAATTAAATAATGTTTTAATTTTTGATATTAGTAAAATCATTTATATTGAAATTTATTGATATATATGATTAAATTGTAGATCAATTAGTATAATTAGTTTTTGGATTTTTGGATATGTTTATAAATTATTTGAATATGATAGGCATGATTAATTTGTGGATGGATATGATTAATATATGGCTATAACTAATTTGTAAAAATTTATTGTAGATTTATATGCATTATTTATATAGGTTGATTAATTAGTATGATATTTATAAAATTGTATGTAATTGAATTGTATATTTTGATTTAGGATTTCCAAAATGGATAGGACGTGGATGTGGAAATATAAATTGACTAAACGATATAAGGATAGTGTGGAAGAATTTTTGTTATTTGCCAAAAATCATGCCCAAAGGGATAAAATTTGGTGTCATTGTGTTCAATATGAAAATCATAGATCTTACTTAATTGAAATTGCTAGTGGACATTTATTTCGACATGGGATAGTTTATAATTACTAAAGATTGCATTTTCATGGTGAGTCTTTTTTCAATCCAACTTTAAGTAGTAAAAGAAATGAACCTATTATGGAGGAGGATAATATAGGTGCTCATGACAATATGGTTGATATGCTAAATGATTTAAAAGAACATTTTATACACTATCTGAAGTTATTTGAGACAATGATGGATGATGTCGAGACATCCGTGTATAAGGGGTATACAAATTTCACAAAATGGTTTACTTTAGTTGGGTTATGAAATTTCATGGCATTTGGTGAGTAATTAAATTCTAGTTTTACAAATTTTTTAGAATTTCTAGGAAAGCTTTTACTGAAAGGTAATAAATTACCAACTAATATTTATGAGGCTAAGAAGATTTTGAGCAATGTGGGAATAGAATATGAGAAAATTTATGCTTGTAAAAATGATTGTGTTCTTTAGAGGAATTGCCATTTTTGAAAAAAATCAAGGTGGAATAAAAGAAAAGAGCCAAATAACATTAACAAAAGAGTGTCGACAAAGGTATTGTGGTACACTCCATCGATACCACGTTTGAGGCGTTTATTTGGAAATGCAAAGCATGCTGAGAATTTGACATGGCATCATAATAAGTGGGTCAATGATGCTATGCTTAGACATCTAGCGGATTCACCACAATGGCAAACTTTTAAAATCGATCATCCCGAGTTTAGGGGGATCCAAGAAATCTAAATTTTGTTTTGTTGATAGGTGAAATGAACCCATATGGTAACATGAGTAGTAGGCATAGCACTTGGCCTGTAATACTTGTCAACTACGACCTTTCTCCAAAAATACACATGAAGCGAAAGTTCTTGATATTGACTCTATTGATTTCGAGTCCTTATCAACCGAGAAATGACAGTGATATGTATTTGGCACTATTAATTAATGACTTAAAGAACTTGTGGGAAAATAAAATTCAAGTTAGAGATGCTTATCGAGAAAATATGTTCGCACTTCATGCAATGTTGATATGGATAATTAAAGACTTCCCTACATATGACAATTTATCTAGTTATTCAGTGAAGAGATTTCTATTGGTTGTCATATTTGTAAAAATAAAAATCTTACAAATGGTTGAAGAATGGTAAGAAAACCATTTTTCTTGGCCATAAAAGATAGTTGTCAAAAGATCATCATTACCACAAACAAAGGAAAATTTTTTTATTGTAACATTGAAGAAGGAGACCCTCCTTGGCCTTTGACAAGTGAAAAAGTATTTGAAATAGTAAAGAGTGTGGAAGTAAGGATGAGCCTAGGATAGATGGACCTTAGAAAAAGATAACAATTTTTTACGAACTTTTGTATTGGAAGACATTTTTCATTCATCAATGCTTGGATGTTATACATATTGAGAAAAACATTTGTGAATCAATAGTCAACACATTAGTTGATAGTCCAGGCAAGACTGAAGATGGCGAAAAAACACAATTGGATCTTATAGAGAGGAGATTGGGCCTAATTTGTTTCTTGAGAAAAGAGGGAATCACACTTATTTACCTTTAGTGAAGCATACGTTATCAAGAGGGGAAAAGAAAAAGTTTTGTGAATGGTTTACTTCATTGAAAGTACTGGACGGCCATGTTGGAAAACATGAACACAGCAAAAATTTAAAAATTTTAAACTAAAGTTTTTTTCTAAATAACAAGTTAGACATGCTATGTATATAAATTAATAAAAGATCTTTCGTATCTCTTTAGTAGACTAAAAAACTATAGGAACTGCAAATAGAGAAATCTATCAGAAGTGCCTCAACTAACTGGTCTTCCTTGCTATTCTTTTTTCACAATCAGAATGTGAGTGGTCACACATTGTTTATTCTTTTCCTTAGATGACCTCTACTACTAACCACTTGAGAAAATCAAAAGCTAAAGTTTAGGATGTTGAACAATAACCCTATGGGAGTTTTAGAGTTTCTCTCTCTAAACTTCTCAAGTAATCTAAAAAATAATACAAAATAGTTCCCTTTATATGGTGGCTAGATTGGGGTTTAGTCCTTGTCAAATTTGGCTTTAAAATTTGAGTTTGGATAAACTTACTGAGTAAAATTATTGAAGCATATAGATTGCTAACGTGGCAAGTCCGGTCGACTGGCCTACATTGGGTTTGGTCAATCAATCTATCATGGCAACAATCCTACGATGTGTTTTTTGCTCCTAAGATTTATCCCATTAATTCAAATCGAACCTATTGGAAAAATCTTACTTTACTTGACCCGGTATCATTTATAGAGCCTCAATTTTAATTAAAATAACCCATTAGAGAAGTTATCTAATTAAAATAGTTATATACAGATAATCCTATACAAATAATATCTATTCTAAGTAATTCAATATGTTTATCTTGAATTAATTCATAAAATTCATTCAACCACTAAACCAACATGAATTATTAAATCCCATCTATCAAATTTTAGGCAATCTAATAAATAACATAAGTTATTAGTCTGTAAAAAAAAAACATGTCGTATCGTGACAGGAATTATTATGAGCTAGCAAAAAGAACCTGATAGACATATATAGATCAAGTTCTTATAATTATAAAATAATATATCCTTAATATGTATATTTTATAATTATCAACTCTAAAACTATTCCACTAAAAACTTTGAGACTCTTGAACTATATAAAATAACGAAACTTTAATAAATTTATTATCCATGACATATCATAATGCATAACACCCCTATAAGATATTCATAATCAACTTAAAGATAAATTTTGTTTAACCTACCCAATTATTTTTATTTTATTTTTATTATCTTACGATTAGAATACTTACTATTCATAATAAAAACAAATAGTATACCATTCAATTACATATATGTATCTAAATGGTTAAGCACTTCAATTTTCAATTACAGAATAATACCTATTAGAAAATATCATTAACTCTATAAAAGAGCTATAGAATCCATAACTATGAATAACGAGTTTACATTAATCAAGAATCATGTTTCTAACGTTCCAACTTGCATACCATCATCAAATTTAGGATGCCATCCTTTGGAACATCAAAAGACACATGTTAATATTACGGGCCCATTAATTTATTTCAGGATTAAGATATGACACATATGATTATCTAAAGTAAATTGATTTAAACAAACAGAATTATAAATTAAATCAATTTATCTTCAGTCCCAATCTAATATATCATCACCTACCAATGTTTCTACTTACAAAGTCCAACTCTGATGACCAAGACAAATCATCTCCCGATAGAGATGTATCCAATATAACAATCTTAATACGAATAAAGTGCTCAACTTTATTCCCTGAATTGTAGACCTTATCATCTAGATTATCATCTTTAAGATTTATGTCTTTCGTATAATTTGTCCATCATATGTACGATCTTAAAGGTTCAGACTAACAGTCTTAGACTTTTATTTGCTTATTATAGATTCAACATAAATGAACATAAAAAAGATAACATTTGATATATGAAAATAAATAATAAACTCTTTATTTATTAAATGTATTTACAACTAGTACATCATTTAATCCTTAGAGCACTTCGTCTAACAATCTCGCACTTGCCCTAAATGAGTAAATGTGACATGTTACACATCCCCATAGCCTCTACGTGCTTCTTGAAAGCCCTCGTTGGTAGTGTCTTTATAAAGGATCAGCTATATTATCCTCGGATGCAATCTTACATAGTGCAACATGTCCATTCTCTACAAAGTCGTTTATCACATAATACTTTTGATGTATATGTTTATTGTTCTTGTGAAATCTTGGTTCCTTAGCATTAGTTATCACTGTAGTGTTATCACAATTAGCATGATCGACTTACCTATACTAAGAACTACCACAAGATCTCTACTTGCAAAGCTACATAGCTTCTTCTTAGCTTCACTAGCTTTCATATACTCAACCTCTCTTGTTGAATCTAAAGTGCAATCTCACTTGATACGTCTCCAAACAATGGCACCTCTTCCCAAAGTCAACATAGATCCTGAAGTCGATCTCCTTGAATCCAAATAGAATTGAAAATCCAAATCAATGTGTCCAAGAGGTGTTAGATCCTTACTGGAATACACTAGCATATAACCTCTAGTCCTTCTCAAGTATTTGAAATTATGCTTGACGGTAACTCAATGGTTTGTTCCTAGATTCGACTGAAAATGACTCACTATCCCGACCACACAACATATGCTAAGTCGTGTACAAAGCATGGCACACATAAGACTACTTATTGCTAAAGCATAAGGCACATTCTTCATGTATTCTCTTTCTTCATCAGACTTTGTGAGTCTTTCTTAGAAAGAGTAATTCTAGACCTAGATAGTTGCCTACCCTTCTTGGAATTATGCATTGCATATTTCTCGAGAATCTTGTCTATATAGGTAGCTTAGGATAAAGCTATCATTTTATTATTTCGATCTCGAAAGATTTTGATATACAGAACATAATTAGCTTCACCTAAGTCCTTCGTGTCAAACTGCTTAGTCAACATATTTGGTTGATGACAAGGCCCCAATGTCATTGCCAAAAAGTATAATGTCATCTTCAAGAGTAGAAAAAAAAAAGAAACCTTCTCATCCTTAATATGTTCGTAAACATATGGTTTGTCCACGTTTTGTTCAAACCTATAAGTCTTGATCATTTGGTCAAATCTTATATTCTAAGAACCAAAAGCTTGTTAAAGTTCATAAATAGATTTTAGTAGCTTACAGAACTTATTCTCTTGTCCCTTAGCTTTGAACCCTTCTGACTGTACCATATATGGTCTCATCAAGATAGCCATTTAAAAAAGCCATCTTGATATTCATTTACCAAATCTTATAATCGAGAGCAGCAGTAATGGACAAGAGAATGTTGATAGACTTAAGCATGATTATAGGCAAAAAAGTTTTCTCGTAGTCGATTCCTTCCTTTTACATGTGTCATTTTGTTACCATTATAGCCTTATAGGTTTCGATTTTCCTATCTGTACCTCTCTTTCTCTTGTAGACCCTATATACACCCTATGGGTTTTACCCCTTTGAGAAGGTCCACAAGCTCCTAGATTTGATTAGTCTTTATAGACTTCATCTCAATGTTCATAGCTTCTATCTAGAGCTTTCAATCGACATCCTCTATAGCCTCTTTGTAAGTGTAAGGATCTTTGTCATGTTTAACCGGTTTAGCCAAGTAAGCTTCACCATTAAACATATACCTCTTGGGTTGAAGCCTGATCCTCCCATTACGCTGAAGCTCTCTAGATTATTGTTTGACAAATTTTTCTACGTTATTGTATTTGTTTCAACTTTAACTCTCAGAGTGATCAAATTACTTACCAACTCCTCGAATACCACTCTAATATGACGCTTAAAGCAGTTTGTAACTTTCCTCAAGGAAAGTCGTATTTGTTGAAACCACGACTTCATTTTCTTTTAGGTTATAAAAATAACCATTTTTTGTCCCTTTTGGATATCCTACAAACACATACACCTCCAAACATGCTTTTAGCTTATTTGCTTCCTTGTCAAGGACATGAGCAGGACATTCCCATATTCGAATATATTTTAAAAATGTCTTTCTATTCATCCATAACTTGTGAGGAGTTTTAAAAACCGATTTTGAAGGCACATTGTTCAAAAGATAACATGCAGTTTGTAGTGCATATCCCTAAAAAGATAAAAGCAATGTCGAATAACTTATCATGAACCTAACCATATCCAACAAAGTCCTATTCTTTCTCTTAGCCACGAGATTTTACTATAGAGTACCTAGCATAGTCAAATTGGATAAAATCTTATTCTTTACTAAGTATCCTAAGAACTCATCAGAGAAGTACTCTCTACATCAATCGGATTGAAAAGTCTTTATAGGTTTACCTAATTGCTTTTCTACTTCAGCTTCAAGCTCCTTGAGCTTGTCAAAAGTTTTGCTCTTGTGATGTATTAGGTAGACATACTCATATATCGAGTAATCATTAATAAAAGTGATAAAATACTCATCCCTTTCTGTTTCCTTGATGTTTATAGGACCACAAACATCACTATGTATAAGTTTTAGAACCCCTTTGGCTCAATTGCCCTTAGACTCGAATGGTCTTTTTTGTCATTTTGCCCTCCAAACAAGATTCACATTGTGATATAGATTCCACCTTTAAATACATAAAGGTTCATCTTTACCAACCTTTGAATCCTACTCAGGCCAACATGACCTAATCATAAGCGCCAAAGATAAGTCTTATTAGAGTGAGAAATTTTAAGTTTTTTAGAGTTATCGTTAATCTTAGTGTTCAGCGGTGAGTCCATCTTAGGTTTGATAAAATATAGGTTGCTTTGCATCCATCCACTATAGATAAAAAATTTGTTTTTGCGAATTATTACTTTATTATTAAAAGAAACTAAATAAGAATCCTTAAATAAACAAGCAACAGAAATTAAATTCCTTTTAAGTTTAGGAAAATAAAAACAATTTCTCAAAAATAAACTCCTATAACTATCAAAATAAAGATAGATGTCTCTCACTCTTTTGCCAATATTAAATGTCCATCGCCCATCTATAATGTGAGATGCTCATGTAGCAGACTTTTTATTTCCTTAAACCCCTATAGAGAAACACAAACATGATTAGTCGCTTCGGAATCTATGACTTAGGTGTCACTTGATTCTTCAACTAAACAAGTCTCAACAACCATAAGTTTGTAGTTACCTCCTTTAGTTTGGAAATCCTTACAATTCTTCTTGATATGCCCCATCTTCCTGCAAAAGAAAGATTTTAATTTCTTTGTGTTCCTCTTTTTTTTCTTCTTATCTTTTCCCTTTGCTAGAATAGAAGACTTCCCATTCTTGGTATTTTGCTTCTTTCCATTCCCAAAATTGGAATTGGAACTAGATGCAATTGCTAAGTTTGCCTCGCTACCAACCAGTGCTTCCCTGATCAAGTTTTCAAACTCCTACAATTGTTTTATCAACTCAGCCAATTTCATATCATGTTTATTGCTCAAGTTATACAAAGATCTAAATGGGGTGAACTTCTTAACAAGAGCCTCAAAACCATAGTTATCTGTGACTGGGCATCAATATCAACTCCATTACTTTAAGCCTCTACAAGGTAACCTATGACCAACATCTTATGCTCTTTCATAGGCGTCCTTGATCTTTGCTTACAGTTGAACAGCTTGCAAAGAGCCTTTTGCTACTTCATCAAAGCTTGGCCTCCAACATGTCCTCAAGATTATCCATGATCTACCAAGGAGTTTCACGATCTTCATGTTGAGCCTGTAGCATGTTATTCATGTTAGCCATGATATAGTAGTGAGCCTAATCATCAACATCCTTCCAGTGATCATATGCTTGGATCTATTCATTAGTATATTCATCAATAGGTGCAGGAGGACACAATGTCGTTAGCACAAATTTTAGTTTTCAAAGGATAGGATGATATTTAGGTTCTGTTTCCAATTATTATAGTTCTTGTAAATTAAAGTGTTTTTATCAAGTATCGCGATAAAATGTTTTTAGATATTTAATTTACAATAAAGATTCATATATCAAATATAAGCAAACATTCACTAACAATTTAGTAAGATAACACAAATAAGTAAACATACAATGTGTTTATTTGTCAAAACCTTGAAAAAAATCACAACCTCACAATGATAAATCATAACTCATAATTCAACAAGCCACCTAGAGAAGGCTTGTCAAATTCAATTAGGAATACAAATCCCCTCCAATTAGTATATACTATTCAAGATCTGTCCGATCTGGCATATACTGATGATCGTTTTTTTTTGCCACTAACTTTATTAACATGGCTCCTATGGGAGATTAATAATAAAATTAATCTTGAATATTTAAATATCACTTCAACTACATTATCTATGGTTTATAATCAAACCCTAAGGGTCAACAATGATAAAATATGCTAAAGTAAATTATCCTCTTGGAGATCCAACCTGGTACATGATGCATCCCTTCCTAAGGGTCAGAACCACTATATGTTATCTATGAACTAACAATAGAGGCCTTAGGTCTTCTATTTAAAAACTTCCTCTCACTTAATATTTTAGAAATCAAGGTTTTATGTTAACATGCATGAACAATTTTTTATTAGCAACACTCCTTATTCTACATGAAATGTTATCAACATACATGGCAAAACATATTATAATGCAAACAAGCAAAGCTACAAGCAATATAATAAATAACCGTAATATTATGGTTCCACCTTAGAGGAAAGAAAATAAAGATTATTGAAATTAATTGATACATTTTATCGATTATTCATCTTGTATCTTCTAGTAGTATGCTTCTTCACGTGATGTCCATCTTCAATTTCAATCTCATATAGATCGAATTTTATTCTCTATTTATCATAAAATCTCATTTGTTTTTCTCAAAATTATTCCATAAAAGAAAAACCTCACAAACAAAGAAAATGGCTTTTCTGCCACCTTATGATTGATCAGACTATGTATATCCCAGTCGACCACACCGTCGCAGTCCAAAATTCAAGAAGCCTTTTTTTCATTATTTTTGTAGCTTTAATTTTAACAACAATTCACAAAACTCATGAAAATTTTATCAACACAGAAACACAACAATCAATTCCATCTTTTAGATCTGTCTTTTTGTTGAACAATTAATTTTAATATAAATTTACAAACTAAAATTAAAATAATAAAACCTAGAAGCTAATGATAGACTAACATCTACTTGCATGAAAAACTTATATAGATATTCTAACCTTGAAGGAACTATAACTGGTAAAGTTAATTAATTAATATAATAATTAAAATAGAATTTTAATCAACAATAATTAATTAATAAACATTCATCGTATGATCTCATGACAATATATAATTATATAGAAACTGTAGAGTGTCAACTCTCTAAAAAATATAATTCAAGCATAGGAAAAATTAAGATCATATAATTTCTATACATAGCATGATCATAAACTCGTAAAAAAAACTCCATAGAACCATGGCTCTAATACAAATTATAGGAAAACATGAACGCAATAAATTTTTAAAAATTTTAAATCTAAGCCTTTTTCTAAATAACAACTTAGAAATGCTATGTATATAAATTAATAAAAGATTTTTCGGGCCTCTTTAGTAGACAAAAAAACTATAGGAACTACAACTAGAGAAATCTATCAGAAGAGTCTCAATCAAGTGGCCTTCCTTACTATTTTCTTTCCACGATTGGAATGCATGTGGTCATACATCGTTTAGTCTTTTCCTTAGATAACCTCTCTTTCCAACCACTTAAGAAAAATCAAAAGCTAAGGTTTGGAATGTTGAAAAATAACCCTCTAGGAGTTTCAAAGTTTTTCTCTCTAAAATACCCGCTAAACTTCTCAAGTGATCTAAGAAATAATAGAAAATAGTTCCCTTTATATAGTGATCAGGATGGGGTTTAGTCCTTAACAGATTTGGCTTCAAAATTCGAGTTTAGAACCACTTATTGAGTAAA
>LNSY01375063.1:0-13493 GCA_002024485.1 Artocarpus camansi
AAAAAAAAAAAAAAAAAAAAACCACAATCAGCAAACCAGAAAAAAAGAACTTAATAATTTTTACCGTATAGTCTTCAAATTCCATATCTTGAGAAATTCAAAAATTCTATTCAAGAAAAAATTCAAAAAGCTCTAAAAGTAAAACAGGAAAAAAAAAAAAGAGGATAACAAATTTATGAGGTCCGGAAATGCATAGAATGGGAAAGGGATTCAAAATCAAGTTAGTTTAAAATTTTAATCAATATTTCCAGATTATATTTATTTGTTCTTTTAATTAGTTTTGAAAAAGGTATTACAACTATTAAAATCTTTGACATAAAAAAATAAAAACACCTAATTCTTGTTGTATATTTATTTTTGTTATTACTTATTAATAATTCTACTATGTTATATCATACAATATATAAATTAATTAGTTAAATATTTAAGTATCATTTCCTATGACATTGAGATAATTTTATTTTATTCTAAATAAACAGATGAAGTAGAAAAGAATCACAAAAAAATTTCCAGAACTAATTCATTTCCCTGAGTAGCTTACTATTTTACATATTGAGGAAGATTTCATAATTAGAAATGACAAACATCCAAATGAAAAATATAGAAATGTTGAAACTGCTTGAGCAAGTGTTTCTCGATCCAGACTTGATATAATGTTGGCCTTTTTTGAGTTCTAAAGGCAAACATATGATGCAACACAGCCATCAATATCTCAAAATCACAATGAAAAATGTAATTCTCTTACCTATAATAAACATTGTATTCAAATAATTTAAAAAACTTTACATAACAAAAGTACTAATTTCTCATGTCTTATATTTTTTTCCTCTTCAATATTTGTATTTTTCTGTAGGAGTCACTAATATATACCTCGATCTTGGAGACTATTCTTGTACCTAAACATTTTGGTGTTCTTTTCTGGTTCAACGAACAAATCAATAACACCAATCCACTCAAATTCAATCTTTGTTGTAAAGACAAAAAAATTAGCCTACCTTTAATTAAAAAAATTCCTCCCATGTTGAATAACTTACTTGATTATATTGGAGGACCAAGAAGTACACATTTTTGTAAAAATATTGGTACTTATAATCCTCCAAAATTTGCACAACTTTACATATATGATGCGGCAAATGAAATCAAAAATCAAATGACAACATTTTCATTTGATGATACGTCAAAAATTTTTGCTAAAGCAATAACTAAAAATTTGATGATAATGCTTGATAAAATTAATAAATTAGTGAAGCTTTTTCGAAAAGTCAAAAATAGATACCAAGAACATGAAATCCCTTCAATGAAACTAAGACTTATAGGACAAAGATACACAAATAGCAGCCAATATGAATTACCCACTTCAAATGATATACGTAGTTTAATAGTATGAGATATTGATGAATATGAACAAGAAAGAGATATCATAATCCATGACTATGCAATATTACATCCATCTTATATGGCTATGCAATATTTTTTATTATTTCTTTATGGAGAAGACAATTATAGAATTGATTTAAAAAGAAATAAAAATGATTCAAATAAAAAAAATTCGAGAAAAAGAATTTTTGTGAAAGGATTTTATCGCTACTAATTACAACAACGTGAAGCCCAAAGCAATACTAATTGATGGATATGCTTTTGTAGAAGAAGGTTGATTAGACTATATTAGAAAAATCTAAAAGATTTAAGATCTAAAATTTATCAAAATATTTAAGACACCATTACTAGAGGAGATGCAAATGCACAACCAATAGGCAAAAAAATTATCCTCCCTTGTTGTACTAGGAAGTCTTAGATATATGATTTAAAATTATCAAAATGCAATAGCATTTTATAGGCACTGGAAATTCAAATTTATTTATAACATTTACATGTAATCCCAAATAGCCTAAAATTACAAGAGCTTTCGCTCAAATTTTAGGACAAAAGCCTAAAGATAAACTAGATATAATCACAAGAATTTTCAAAATAAAATTAGATCATATTTTATCTGTTGTTAAGACTAAAAAATATTTGGAACGATTATCACAGGTTAGTTAACTTTTTCAATAATAATTTTATTTCATTAATAGAAAAAAATTCTCTTTTTAATATAAATAAAAAACAAGTGCAATTTTCTTTTTTTCCCCCTTTTATTTTATTTTGTAGATTTATATGTAGTTTGTAATGACCCTACCTATGTGACTACTACTTAACTACTTAAACATGTTTTATTAGGACTACTTAAATTTGTGGAACCTTTTTTTTTAACCAGTTAACTTTACTTAAACCATTTTTCTATGTTGCAACAAATACAATAACATAAAAGTATTAACATAGTATAGGTCTTGCGATTATGTAGACTTAGGTTGTGTATTTAAAACCATAGTGTCCAAAATATACATACACAATTTAAATAATACTAAATATAGACAATTAAAAAGTCTTAATTAATGAAAAATTGTTGCTGAATAAATTATGCACAATATCCACTCCCTATCTCCATAATTATCTGATATTGTGCCATCATCTATCAAAACATATTGTACAGGTTGTGTACCTATAGCAAAACATACTTAGATGAGCTTTTGCTCTACAAGTATGAACTGTAGCTTACAAAACATTTGTCAATATGTATAATAAAATATGCATGAGCTGATTATGCTTACTTATGATCGTGTCTTATGAACCTATGGGCCTAAGTATTTGTACAGGTTGTGTGCAATCATCGAGAAGTTAGGTCTCCAACAACACATGATCTAAATTATCTTTATTCTAACATAAGCCTCCATGTAGGTCGAGAGCTTGTTACAATACTCAACTTAACTTATACTTTAGGTTTCACTTGCTTGTTAATGTTTATGCAGTATGTCATGGCATCACATAAACAAAAACATGTATTCGTGATTTTTTTTTTATAACACACGGAATATTGTTATTTAAAATTATTCACACTGTTGGTGAGATTCCTACTTTCCTAGTTCCAAACAGTATAATTCATGAATTCGCCAAAATTTCCTATCCATTACTCTTGGATTCTAAACTAGGATACATACTAAAAGTATAACATTAGCTTAGCTTATACTTCTATACTTAACATAACATAATAGTAAAGGAATTAAATTTTTTCCTAATACATATTACTATCAAGGTTGGGCTCGTAGTAAAGTAAGGCACACTAACAACTAAACATATCTATCGCATTCTATATGCTAAACAATCAAAACTTTGCTTTAAACGTGGCTTTTGAGTTGGTACAAGTGTTGGACCCATGATCGGTGTGGTAAGGTTGTGGTTTAACTTATCAGTTTCTATAATGCATTTTAAATTGTTAAGTTTATAAACCAACAAAGATTGTATATGAAGGACCTTTTATTTATTAAACCATTTTTATAATTCTATTTTAAAAGTCCATTTTAAAAGCAAAATTTTTAAGAATTTTCTTCACGAAAGTTCTTTGTCTCACCAAGGCTTAAGACTTTTGTGTTTTATAAAAATGAAGATTTAAACTTTTCAGGGTCCGTTTTTCTTAAAAACACAATTTGCATGATAGGTGTTGTACAAAATGTTACAACACTTGCTGGTGACACTGAGCGTAAACAATCACGGAGCAACCACAGTTTGCTATGTAGTTTTTGTGATAGTCTAGAGAGACCATAAACTAAATATTCCAACTTCTAGAATCACAATCTATAGAGTTTTGAAACTTGTACTATGGGTGTTATAAAAAATGCTTATACAACATATAACAAAAATAGTTCTATAACGACTACAAACTGCACTATAGTTGCAAGAAGATAATTATTTAAAGTTCTCATAATTTGACTAAGCAGTTTTTGGAAATCCGTACTACTGGTGCTATACAATAGTGTTGTATAGAGTGTTAAAACACCTTCTTATGACACTAAGTGAGACAGCTAAATAAGACATATCAAATACCATTTTTGGGTTGAGATTCTAGTTTTCGACGTCTCACTTAAAGTCATTCATGTTGTTATGATTCAAAAATTGCTAGGTTTAGAGATTCATTAAAACCAACCTCTAAAGTATTTATTTTACTACCACAAAGAATGAAAAACCCTTCCAAAACGTATAAAAATACTTAGCTCTAAATCCTTTCAAGACCAACATACAAAATACAAAACTTCATAAATAAAAACTCTCAAATCCACATCATAAACATAAAAATGATTTATTACATGCTAACAACACTTGAAATAAAAGCATAAATCATTTGCTTAGCTTAAAAAGAGAGGTTCTACTCCTAAAGATCCACTCCACTCCTTAGCTTTTTGTTTTTGGCTAGTAACTTATAGTGGGTAAGATATCGATTTGGAGAAATGAAGTAAGGAAATTAATTCCTTTCTATGGAGGAATGGAGAAGAAGGAGAGAAAGTAAGCTAGTTCTATAGGGAAAATAGAAGAAAATAAACTCTTGATGAGTGAGGTCCTATTTATAGACAAACACTTAATTTTAGCTAAGTTTTTACTTAATTTCTAAACCACGCTTTAAGTGTTTTAAGAACACCAAAGTTGGAACAAAACTTGTTTATTCTACCTCTAATGTTGGCACCATTTCTAAGGGGGGAAAACGAAGAAAAATTGCATTAAATGCACACCAATCCTTAAACCTTACCTAGATTATACTTGTTATCATTCATATCATGACTTTGTTAATTTGTCCCACCACTTTACCCCCAAGGTTCCATAATTCATAGAATACAGGTAACGTTTCATTTGACTAGCAAAAACTAATTGGCTGACAGGAGAATTTTGGTTCATTTAGGTTTGCTCAACATAATCTAGTCTAATCTTGATATAAGTTAAAACCAGTAAACTTTAATTGCATACTAAAATTAAATTGTGTTTAATTTCAAAATTAGTCCTAGACTACATAAACATAAATGATACTTTTTTGGTGCTCTAACTCAGCATTGCCATCCTTGACAATGCCAACTTCTGCACTTAGATAGCATTTTTCACCGAAAATGTTACTTGCTTAACTCCATTTTCTAAATAATAAACAATTAAGGATTTATTTCATGTTAGAGTTTTTCTCGGCAAACTACTAGCACTATATTCTGCTTGAATGTTCTTATAATTTAAATCCTCCAGTTATTTATAGATTAAAATTTCTTCAGCCTCATATCTTGGTAGAATTATTAACAATGTTATTAAATCATGCAAATTAATAAATTTGACTTTAACATTTGCCATAAAATTTTGTAATATTTATATTAGTTCCATAAGCCCTTTAATCACAAAAATCGTACATGATATTTTTTAAGAAAATGCTTGACTTAAATATGTAAATTACATAATTTAATTCTAGGATTTATCAGTCATTACAATTTATCCCTCAAAAATTTTCATCCCAAAAATTTGAACAACTTGGTTAGTTTTTCTTTATATCTTCTTTACGTTCCTATGCAACTTCTTCAATGTTATGATTTTATCATAAAACTTTGACTAAAGGGATTACCTTATTCCTTAGGGATTTCTCCTCACGTGCTAAAATCTAAACTGGTTTCTCTTCATATAACAAGTCTGCATGTACCTTTACTAGCTCTTGGAATAGAATGTGTGATGGATCCGACACATATTTCTTCAACATTGATATGTGAAAGACATTATGCATGGAAACCAATTCCGGTGGCATTGCTGGTCTATATGTGACCTTATCGACCCTTTCCAAGATCTCGAAAGGTCTAATATATTTGGGACTGAGTTTTCCTTTTTTACCAAATCTCATCACCTCTTTCATGGGGGGAACCTTAAGGAAAATTGAGTCTCCCACTTCAAACTCTATGGGTTTGTGGCGCTTGTCTACATTACTTTTTTTATGACTGTGAGCTATCTTAAGTCTCTCCTTGATTCGCCTCACATCCTTAGAGGTCCTCTTAATAAAATCAATTGTCCTCTTGGGGATCTATACCTCCTCCCTAAAGAGGTTCAAAAGGTGCCATACCTTTAGCATAAAACCAATGCTGCAAGCTCTAAGTCATGTGTCAAATAGTTCTTCTCGTGATCCTTGACTTGTCATGATGCATGTGTGACCACCTTTCTATCTTGCACAAGAACAACTCCCAATCCCATCTTAGAGGCATCACTATAAATCATGAAGTTCTCTTCTTCTGTGCTTGGAATTATTAGCACTAGAGCACTAGTAGGCCTTCTTTTTGGCTCATGAAAGCTCTCTTCGCACTTCTGGGTCCATTTATACTTCTTTCCTTGCCGTGTAAGAGCCATGCATAGTGCTACTAAGTTTGAGAATCATTTGACAAAACATTTGGAATACCTTGCTATACCACAAAAACTTCATATTTCCATCATGTTTTTTGAAGCTAGCCACTTACTGCTTCGATCTTGGTATGATCTATTGAAACTCCCTCTATGGATACCGCATGTCCTATAAATTGCACTTTCTCTAATCGAAATTTGCACTTCAAGAACTTGACATATAACTAATTCTACTTTAAGATTTATAAGGTGATCCTCAGGTGCTCTTTATGTTCCTTCTTTGTCTTGGAATAGACTAGAATATTATCTACGAAGGCCATGATGAACTCCTCTAGATAATCCTTGAATACTTTGTTCATCAGATCCATGAATGTTGTTGGAGCATTGGTCAAACCAACTAGCATGGTGAGAAACTTATGGTGTCCATAGAGTATCTTGAAAGCTATCTTTGGCCCATCACATTCTTTAATCAGGAGGTGGTGATATCCTAAACATGTCAATCTTCAAGAAATATACAGCTTCATTTAACTAATTAAACAAATCATTGATCTAGGGCAATGGGTACTTATTCTTGATCATAATCTTATTCAGCTTCTGATAATCGATAGACATCTTTAGTGTACCGTCCTTCTTAAAAACTAAACCAGTGTACCCCACGGTGAATAACTTGGGCATTTAGTAGCTTTTACAACTACGTCTGAAGTTTCTTGAGTTCTACCTAGGCCATTCGGTATGGTGCCTTAAAATCTAGTGCTAATTTGGGTATTAACTCTATTTTGAATAGTATTCTTCCACAAAGTTCCTGACTATTAGAACATCCTCTAGTCCTATCTTAGTCTCCTTAGTCTTATCCACCATGTTGGCTAGGTATCCAATGCATCCACTAGCCAACATTTTAATTGCTTTCACTGTAGTTATCATCTGTAGTGACAGCCTCTAAGACACTCCTGTGTAGGTAAATTCTTCCTCCTTAGTAGGCTAAAAGTGACCTTCAAAGGTCTATAGTTGATGAGGTGTTGTATTTCCCTAGGAAGTCCATTCCTAAGATCACGTCGTAATTATTCATATTAATAATGATCAAGTTTACGTACAACTCTTTACTACAAATAATTATTGGAATATTACATAACCAATAATTAGATAGTAAAATTTCCCCAAAGGGCATTACCATCCTAATAGGTTGAATTACTTTATCACATGTTCTATCTAGATGCTTGGTAAACTTAGAAGTATAAGCATCTTGTTTGGCTAGAGGAAGCTAACCTATCACCATTGTAGAAGTTCTAGCTTTTGCATCATCTTGGTGTAAGCATAAATAGAAGCATAAGGTTCTGGAGCATACAATCTTCGCTAAGAAATCTATGGTCCCTCAATCCTAGCCTAGACTGCACTCAACTAATATCAAGGAGATTTTTGCTGGTTCTAACTTTACTGATTTTAAGGATCGAAGTAGCGCTATTTAGCAAAATGGCCTTCTTTACCATAGATGTAACAACTGTTCGTTCTAGCCCTGCATTTCCCCAAGTGCTTCTTCCCACACCTAGAGCATGTAGGGTTGTTGTTGTTACAATTTTCACTGTTGTTTTTCTTCTGGGACTATCCCTTTTGGTTGCATTGACTAGGATTCCCCTTTCTCTTATTGTTGTTATTCTGATCTTGTTGCTTACTACCCTAACCTAAATTGTTGCCCTGACCTTTTTGTTGAGATTATGGTTTTTGCTTCCCTTTAGCCTTTTCCTTTTTCTTAGCCTTGAAAAACTTAGCCCTCACCTCCTTTTGAGTTACCCAGTAATCAGAACAAATTTCTCGCTATATACAATTCTTTACTGACTTAGGTGGTTTGTCTCCTTTTCTAATTACTACAATAAGGTTGGAACTTAACAACTTCATCATCCTTCTTATTTCCTCCCATTTCGAGCTCACCATGTGTGGGTAGAGGTGAGCTATCTGCTTAAACTTCTATATCGCATCTACTTTAGATAGATTTCCCTAGCCAAAATTATTGAACTCATCCTTTTGGCCTACCATGTTGTCTAAATTAAAGTACATTTCTCTAAACTTTTCAATGAAATATTGCCAAGTCATTATTTTGACATCCCTCTTTCTCTCCATTATTTTCCACCAATGGCGAGCATCCTTTTTAAGCACATATGAGGCACACGCGATTTGTCTTGGTCATTCAATCTCATAAAATTCAAGGCCACTTGAACATTAATTAGCCAATTGTCAGCCTCTATAGGCTCTAGAAAGCCATCAAACTTTGGCTCCTTCATGCACTGAAATTTTCCCAAGATAGTATCCCAACACATATCTACAATTGGTTGGGCATTTTGTCCCTCATCTATCCTTGGGCCAATCAAGGCAAGTGGCAGTTCCTGGTCGTGTTGTCCTCCTGTAGCAAGGGAATTTTCTAGTGCTCTAAGATTTTCTAATGCAAGCAGATTTCCTTAAGCTACACCTTTTTAGCTAGAGATAGAGGGTTTTGTTGTGCTAGCTATTCTCTTAGTGCATTCATATCTTGTTGTTGAGCTTGAAATTGTTGCCTTATTTCAGCGATTTGAGCCAACAATTCAATTTTTACAATCCTCAGGCAGCTTGGGCTTGGGTTCATACCATGGTCCTGTCATTAAATGAAGGAAGTCAAGTAAAGTCTAAGTTTCTCGTGTGTGGAAAAAAATTCTATTTTATGCAGTTTGATATTCTTAACCACATCATACACACAAAATCATAACAATTGCATATATAATATTATGCAAACATATATAACTTTACCGTAGCTATCGAGAGTGTGTATCACTTCTTGTAGTATCATATAGGTATATCTGCTGGACAATAACATCTACTAGGAGCAACCAAACACTTCTTGTAATACATCAAAAGACAAAATAAGGTCTAATGAGAGTGGTCTACCACTTCTCATAGTACATCAAAAGATGGCCCTATACAAAAAGACAGGCTGAAAAGTGATGGTCTCTATCAGTCAGAAGAGAACCCTAAGTCAGCATTAGACTCGACATCTAGGAACTTATCATCCTCGAAGAACTCATCCTCAGAGGCATCCTCCTCCTTTATGAACTTCTCGTCACTGGCCAAAATGAGGTGCTTTGGTAGTGGCTCGCCATCATCTTTTGACACATAGTCTGCGATCTACTTGTCGTCATCGTCGTCCCCTTTGAAGTGTCCTGCTATAGCCTCCACCTCCTGTTTGGTGACAGCTACTGTGACATTGGTCTGCATCATGGGCCAGACTCTATCGCTCTCATCTTCCTGATAGATCAATTCTACCATGAAATGGTCAATACTCCTTTACTATCCAGCATAAGGCACGAACTCTTTAATGTCATCTGGAACTCCTTTCCAAAGAAGAGTTTGCATGTCATGGAAATAAGCATCAGCTAGAAACTCCGGTATCATGATGTCCCAAAAATGTTGACAATAATGGTCAATTTCTTGTAGTCCTCAAGCAGTTTGGGCACAGGTTCGTAGCATGGTTCTATCGTTAAAGGAAGGAAGTCATGTAAAGACATAGATTCTTGTGTGTGGAAAAAAATTAATTCTATTTTAGGCAGGTTGGTATTCTTAACTGCATCATACATACAAAATTGTAATAATTGTATACATAATATCATGCAAACATATATAACTTTATCATAGATATCAAGAATGTGTATCACTTCCTGTAATATCATATACATATATCTGTTATATGGTAACATCTGCTAGGAGTGGTCAAACACTTCTCGTAATACATCAAAAGATGGTCCTATACAAAAAGACAAGCTAAGAAGTGAATGTCTCTATCAGTCGAAAGATAACCCTGACTCGGCATCAGACTTGGCATCTAGGAACTTGTCATTCTTAAAGAACTCATCTTTAGAGGGATCCTCCTCCTCTATGAACTTGTCGTCACTGGCAAAAAGGAGGTGCTTTGGTAATGGCTCACCATCATCTTCTGAAAGATAGACTACGATATGCTCGTCATCATCATCGTCCTCTATAAAGTGTCCCACCATAGCCTGCACATCTTATTGACTGACAGCTGATGCAAAATTGGCCAATATCAAGGACCAAACCCTATTGCGCTCACCTTCATGATATATTAGTCCTGCCATGAAATGGGCAATAACCCATACTGTCCAGGGTAGGGCATGAACTCTCTAATGTCATTTAGAACTCCTCTCCAAAGAAAAGTCTGCATATCATAGAAATAAGCATCAGGTAGAAATTCCAGTATCATGGTGTCTCCAAAACATTTACAACAATGAGTCATAAACTCTCCCATGTATGAGTCCCAAATGGCCTAGAGAGCCAAGAAACATCTATGCTTCATATCTACCCATATCAGAAGGTCTCAAGGATGCTTGGTGACTGCAATGTGGGTGAAAGTCCAAACTCCCCTTGAAGTTATAACTTCATGGTAAGCCAATCATAGGGTCTCCTAACCCAAGAAACCATGCTAAGGCAATGCCCTGCAATAGCATGGTAGCCAACAAGACTTGTAGATTTCCACTACGTGGTAGGAATCAAAAGCTATCTTGATGTCATGGATTCAGTGGATGAGGCCATAGTGGCGGCGATCTCCATAAAATGTGCCTAGGTTCAAATCTCTAAAATGTAACAGTTGTCCTCCTATTCTCCTCTACCGGGGTCAATTATGCAGCCATACACTTTTACCATAAAATAGTAAAACATGTTCAATGTAAAAAATATAACTTAATTACATAAATAAACTCTAACTTACTTGGACTATGGTAGAGCAGGCGCGTGATGATGTGGAGTAAGATGGCAGAATACCAGCTTTGATACCATCTATAACAACTCTACTTACATGGCTGTTACTTAACTACTTAAACATGTTTTATTAAGACTTCTTAAATTTGAGGAACTTTTTTTTTCACCGATTTAACTTTGTTTAGACCATTTTTTCTATGTTGCAACAAGATTAACATAAAAGCATTAACATAGCAGGCCTTGTAGTTATATAGACTAAAGCTATGTAGTTACAATACAAAATATACTTAATTAAACAATCTTAATTAATCAAAAACTGGCATGGAACAAATTACACAAAGTACCCACTCCCTATCTCCATAATCATCTATATTGTACAAACTTCCATCAGACCTTATTGAACATGTTATTTACCTATAACACGAACATATTTGGATGAGCTTTTATACAACAAATAGGAAATGTAGCTCACAACATTTGAGAATATGTATGATAAAATATTCATGGCCAGATATGCTTACTTATGATCATGTCTTATGAGCTTATGGGACTAAGTATTCATATCGGTTGTGTGTGATGATCAAGAAGTTAAGGTTGGCAAGATCGCCAACAACTCTTGATCTAAATTATCTTTATTTAAGATAAGCCTTCTTGTAGTTTGAAAGGATGATACGACACTCAACTTAACTTACTCTTTAGGTTTCACTTGCTTGTTAATGTTTATGTAGTAAATATCATGGCATCGCATAAACATAAACATATATTCATGATTTTTTTTATATAACATGTAGAATATTGTTATTTAAAACTACTTATATTATAGGCGAGATTCCTTCTTAGTAGTAGAAATTACTATCTCGTCAAAACTCCCTATCCTCTACCCTTAGATTCTAAAAGAGGATACCTATTAAAACTATAACGTTAGCTTAGTTTATACTTCTACACTTGATATAACATAATGATAAAGGAATTAAGTCCTTTCCTAATGCACATTTTCTTTCGATTGAAAGATCGTAGTATTACTGCATTTATTATAAGAATTTTATTGATTTAATCCTTTTAGCTTAATTTTCCTTAATTGCTTTACTAACCATGCTAAGGTTGATAACTTAATTACCCAATTAATTATCTTATCCATTTATTGTCAATGTTAGGCTCGTAATAAAATAAGGCCCACCAATAACTAAACATGTCTATGGCATTCTTAATGCTAAATGATCGAAACTTTGCTTAAAACGAGGCATTTGAGTTGGTACAGGTGTTGGAACCGTGATCAGGGTGGTAGGTCGTGGTCTAACTTATCGACTTCTATAATTCGTTTTAAATTGTTAAGTTTATAAACCAGCATAACTTGTATATGAAAGACCTTTCTGTAAATTTTACCGAGCAAATCATTTTTACAATTCAATTTTAAAAGTCCATCTTAAAAGCAGAATTTTCAAGAATTTTCTTCACGAAAGTTCTTTGTCTCACCAAAACTTAAAACTTTTTTATTTTCCAAAAATCAAGGTTCAAAATTTTCAGGGTTTGTTTTTCTTAAAAACACAATCTATATGGTTCCTGTTGTTCAAAGTGTTAAAATACTTTCCTTTGACACTTAGCAAAAACAGTCCTAGAACAGCCACATTTTGCTCTATAGTTTCTATGACAATTTGGGGAGGACAAAAATTGAATATTCCAACTTCTAGAATCAAAAACTATACAATTTTGAAACCTATACTAAGGGTGTTGTAAAAATACAGTACAACATATAACAAAAATAGTTCCATCATGACTACAAACTACACTATAGTTGTGGTGAAAGCCTTTGGAGGCAAGAAAATAATTTTTTCAAGTTCTTAGAAGTTAAATACAAAGTAATTTTTGGAAATATGCCACTATTGTTGTACAACGATGTTGTATAAAGGTGCTAAAAACCTTCTTACGACACTTAGTGGGACAGTTAAATAAGACACACGAAAAACCTTTTTTAGGTCAAAATTCCAGTTTTCAACATCTCACATACAACTGTTCATGCTATTGTGAGTAAGAAATTCTCAGGTTTTAAGACTCATTAAAACCAATTTTTAAAGTATCCATTTTACTACCAAAAAGAGTTAAAAACCCTTTCAAAATATAAAACAATACTTGGCTCTAAACCCTTTCAAACCCAACATGCAAAATAACAAACTTCATATATAAATACTGACAAAGCCACAACATAAATATAAAAAGGAATTATTACATACCAAAATTGCTAGAAATAAAACCATAAATCATTTGCTTAGCCTAAAAAGAGAGGTTTTGATATTTACCTTTGAAGATATAATTCAAGAAGAATGCCTCCAACATCCCGTCTTTAGCTTTAAGTTTTTGGCTACTAATTTCTAATGAGTGGGATATAGATTTGAGAGAAATGGAGTAAGGAAATTAATTTCTTTCTATGAAGGTATGGAGAAGAAAGAGAAAAAAAAAGAGCTAGTGTTGGGGGGAAAATGGAAGAAATTGAACTCTTGATGCATGAGGGCATATTTATAGAAAAACACTTAATTTTAGCTAAATTC
>LNSY01375224.1:0-10332 GCA_002024485.1 Artocarpus camansi
AAGATTATGAGACTGTGAAGTAGATCTTGGATAATCTTAAAGACATGTTTAGTGGCAAGCCTTAACAAAACAGCAAGGGGCACTTCTAAAACTTCTAAACTACAAACAAACACTAGGGACTCCTGTGAAGGAGCATATGATGTTGGTCATGGGTTATCTCGTTGAGACACAAACCAATGGAGCTGATATTGATGTTGAAACACAGATGACTATGGTCTTTGAGACTCTATCTAAGGAGTTTATCCCTTTTGAAGGTTTCATGTAATTTATGCAATAGAAGGGATATGACCTTGACTAAGTTATTGAAGTAGTTACATGAGTTCAAAAATCTAATTAGGGAAACTCCTGCTGGCAGTGAGGCTAACTTGGCAGCTACCTTTAGTTCCAATCCTAACTCTAGGAATGGAAAGAAGCAATGGGCTATGAATGGGAAATCTTCTATTCTTGCAAATGGCAAGAGTAAGAAAAAGAAAAAGAAGAACCTGAAAAAGCTCAAGTGCTTTTTCAGTGGGAAGGTCAAGCACATCAAGAAGAATTACGAGGACTTCCTTTCTAAAGGAGGTAGGTATGATCTTTTGATTATTGAAACTTGTTTGGTTGAGGAATCTAATGACATTTGGGTCATAGATTTTGAAGCAACTAATCATGTTTGTGTTTCTCTACAGGTTCAAAGAAACAAGAAGTCTACTGCATGAAGGCTTCACACTTCTGATAGGTGATGGATCCTTAGTGTTAGCTGAAGCAATAGGAGACGTCTAGCTTTACTTTGATAATTATAGGAGTTTAATTTTGCAAGATTATTTTTATGTTCCTAAATTGAAAAGGAATTTAATTTCTATAGCTTGTTTATTTAAAGACACTTATGTGGTTTCTTTCAATAATAAAGTGGTGATTACTATAATAGATGGATGCAAAATAATCTATATTTTATCAAACTTAAGATGGACTTACAATTAAACACTAAGGTTAATGCTAATAATTCTAAAAGACTTAAAACTTCTCACTCTAATAAAACTCATCTTTGGCATTTACGACTAGGTCATATTAATCTAAATAGAATTTAAAGGTTGGTAAGGGATGGACCTTTAAGTAACTTAAATGTAGAATCTATACCACAATGTGAATCTTGTTTGGAGGGAAAAGACCATTTAGGTCTAAGGGCAATAGGGCCAAAGAGGTTTTAGTACTTGTGTATAGTGATATTTACGGTCCTATGAAGATCCGGACATAAGGAGGGTATGAGTATTTCATCACTTTTATAAATGATTACTCTAAGGTATGGGTATGTGTACCTAATGCACAACAAAAGCGAAACTTATGACAAGTTTGTTTAGTTTTAGGTTGAAGTGGAAAAGCAATTTGGTAGCCCATAAAGGCACTTCAATCCGATCGAGGTGTGAATACCTTTTTGATGAGTCCTTGGAACACTTATAGAGTATGGGATTCTATCGCATTTGACTATGCAGAGCACCCTGCAATAGAATGGCATGGCTAAGAATAGAAATAGGGCTTTGTTAAACATAGTTAGGTCCATGATGAGTTATTCATCATTGCCTTTATCCTTTTGGGGATATGCTCTACAAATCGCATGTTATCTTTTAAATAATATGCCTTCAAAATTAGTTTCTAAATCTCCTCATGAGTTATGGACAGGGAAAATGACATCCTTAAATCATATTCGCATATGGGTATGTTCGGCTCAAGTTTTGTTTAAGGTAGCAAATAAGTTGGAAACACGTTCGAAAGTATGTGTGTTTGTAAGATATTTAGAAAGCACTAAAGGGGGTTATTTCTTTAACCTAAAGGAAAATAAAGTCATGGTTTCGCTCTAATGTAGCTTTCCTTGAGGAAAGTTACATGGATTTGTTTAAGCCATAAAGCAAAGTATTGCTTAAGGAGTTGGTAAGTGATTCGATCATTCTTGGGGTTCCAAATGAAACCATTCCAATCAGTGTAGAAAAACCAAACAAACATCAACCTAAGGGGCTTCAACATAATGGAAGGATCGAGCATTAACCCTAGAGATATATGTTCAATATAGTGAGGCATTCTTGGCTAAACCGATTGAACATGAAAAGGATCCTCACACCTACAAAGAGTGTATAGAGGATATTGATTCAAAAGTCTAGACAAAGGCCATGAACATAGAGATAAAGTTTTTGGAGACAAATTAGGTCTGGGAACTTATAGATCTTCCTAAAGGGGTAAAACACGTAGGGTGTAAGTCGATCTATAAGAGAAAGAGAGGAGTGGAAAGGCTAGATTGATAGCTAAGGAATACATGCAAAAGGAAGGAATTGATTACAAGGAAACCTTTTTGCCTATAGTTATACTTAAGTCCATCCGCATTTTCTTGTCTATAGCTGCCACTCTTGACTATGAGATTTGGCAGATGGATGTCAAGATAGCCTTTCTAAATGGCTATCTTGATCCATATATATGGAACAATCAGATGGGTTCAAGACTAAAGGTCAAGAGGGTAAGGTTTGTAAGCTACTAAAGTCAATTTATGGACTTAAGTAGGCTTCATGTTCTAGGAACATAAGATTTGATTAGGTGATCAAGACTCATAGGTTCACCCAAAATGTGGACGAGCCATGTGTTTAGAAACATATTAAGGATGAAAAGGTGGTTTTTCTACGACTCTATGTAGATGACATTCTGCTAGTTGGCAATGATGTTGGGAAGATATCATCGGTCAAATTATGGTTGATCAAGCAGTTGGACATGAAAGACTTAGGTGAAGCTACTTTTATTCTTAGTATCTAGATCTTTTAGGATAGGAAGAACAAAATGATAGCTTTGTCCCAAGTGGGCTACATAGATAAAATTCTCAAAAGGCATGCAATGCAGGATTCTAAGAAAAGTGGGCAACCGTCTAGGTCTAGAATTACCCTTTCTATGAAAGAACTATCATAGTTTGATGAAGAAAGAAAATCAATGAAAAGGGTGCCTTATGCTTCGGCAGTGGGTAATCTCATGTATGCTATGTTTTGCACATGACCGGATATTAGTTATGCAATTAGGATTATAATTCAATTTCAATCAAATCTAGGACTGAACTATTGGGTTGCGGTTGAACATATTTTCAAGTACCTAAGAAGGAGTCAAGGGTATATGCTTGTATATTCAGATGAGGACTTAACACCTCTAGGACATACTGACTTGGATTTTCAATCCTATCTAGATTTGAAAAGATCGACTACTAGTTTTGTGTTTACTCTAGGCGATAGTGCCATTGTTTGGAGAAGTATCAAGCAAGATTATACTTTAGATTCAACGATATAGGCAAAGTATGTGGTAGCTAGTGATGCTTCGAAAGAAGTAGTGTGGCCATACAAGTTCCTTGGGGATCTTGAGATAGTTCCTGGTATGTATAAGGTGGTATTACTGTATTGTGATAATAGTACAATGATAGCTAATGTTAAGGAACTAAGATTTCACAAAAAGAGTAAGTAGATTATTCTAAAGTATCATGTGATAATTTTTTTAGTTTTAAAGAGAGAAAGCATAAAGAAAAGTGTTCTACATAGCCACCCCTTGATTTTACATGTGTTAGGTACAAATTAAAGACCTAAATTAGAGAGTGTGATTCCTTCCAATAGATCGTAGACACCCACATGTCTGTTTAAGTAACCAGAGACTCAGTATGGAATGTCTAAGATTCCAAAGAGTTGAAGTTATCGTACTTAAGCACTTTATCAGATGTGTTATTTATTTGCATCTATTTTTTAATTGTATAGATGTAAATTGTAAATCAATTAATATACCTATAGAGTATGGCCTAATGTTCTATTTTTTCTTTTTTTGGTTTCAAAACCAACATTAAGTGCCTATTATCTTGGCCAAAAATTTGAATTTAAAAGATATGAGAATCTCCAACTCAAATTCGATTTTAAATCTACAAAACTTCAAACAAAATCATTCAAATAAAATTCAAAATATTCCATGTTTAAACACACACAAAATCTAAAATGATCTTCAAAATTCAAAGTAACTTGCCATATAAGGAAATGAATTGGATCAAAATAAATAAGAACTTAAACTCCTTAGATTCAATGAATATGCCTTGCAACAAATTTAAATAAGCCATTTAAAATTCAATCACAATAGAATCCAGAGAATATTCTTTGCCAACAAGATAATACCTAATCCAAATTAATCATATTCGAATTTTAAACACAAAATCGACTGTGTAGACATCCAGGAAGCTTAAATAAAATTCAAACTCCTTTGATCCTAAGAAGGCAACATAAGTGTACATGTGACAAGGTACACATGTATTGTTTAAAACCTGAACAATCTACCCCTTTGACTTCCTTGGGATTAAAGCTTAATTTCAACAAAAACATAGTTAGCTCAACCACACAGTTGAATAAACAATCTACAAAAACATAGTTAGTTCAAGCACTCAATTGAAAAAATAAAATACCATTGATTAGAGCATGAGTAACAATGAGAAAAAACAACTCTTACATAAAAATGGGTTAAGTCTTAACAAGAAAACTAAAAATAACTACTCCTTGTAATGAAAGAGCAAGAGAACTCTCCCCCTCTGTTAGCTATCCCCCTTTTTGATTCAAGGAGGTTAAAGTAAAACACAACTTAAGAAATTGAAAGTAGAAAATATGACAACCTATGCAAGATAAAAGTATCAAATTATAAGAAGTAAATATTAAAAGATTATCTCACAAGAGCAAAAATAGTAAGGATAAGCAGAGAAATGGTCAACGTAGGCATTTAGACCATCTCAAAGCTTATGTTGTAACTCTTTCAGTCTTCTTTTCTCTGTTAATTTCTTGAAGTTGAATTGTCTACATAGATTGAGGTGGAGTTGTAAGTGACTACACGGACTGAGATGTACTGGAACTCTTTACATAGGTACAAACGATTTTCCAAACTCAACTTTTGTCCCAGCAGTTGATCATTCCTTCTCTTCGTCAAAACTATCTTCTAACTCTTCCTCTAAACTTGAGCTAGTCTCAACTCTCTTTTCAACTGCCTATTGTGCATGAACTTGTTGTAAGGGTAATTAGTGTTCGTTTTCTAGGTCGAGCTTCATTCCCAGCCTTTTTTACTTTCTTCCTCATAACTTGACTCTTCCTCATTAGTATCTTCTTCTTCTTCTTCTTATTCTTCTTCTTCTTTTTTAGATTCTTCCTCTTTCTTTGTCATTTGAACAACTAGTTCATTCTTCTCAACAACTGGAGGTGGAGTTGTGTTTGTTGAAATGGTTGATGGTTGAGTTGTTTCAACTAGAGTCTTCTTCAAAGCATTAAGATAATCGAGGATAAGCACCTCAATCTAACCCACCTTTGCCTTTAGTTCTTCATTTACCTTTTTCACTATGCTCACACCGTTAATCAGTTGCACTGTATTTGGCAATAGCTTGTTTACAACTTGTCTAGGTCTTTCTTCCATTGACTACAAGTCTGCCTACAAATTCATGTGGAAGTTAGCATCTTTAATTTTCTTCATTCAAAGGCACCTGTTACATCATCAACTTTCTCCTCCACAATTTGAGCAAAGCAGGATAATCTGTCAAATTTGCAAGCTATGTAGACGACTCCCTTTCAAAAGCAGCTATGGCTTTAGGGCACTCAGAAGTCTTGTGTAATGGCTAAGAAAATTCTAAAATAAATTAATTTAATTTGCATATTTAAATCAAAAATTTTCCTAAAAATATCATTTATGGATTTTTTGATCTAAAGATTTATGGAATTAATAAAAAAAATTCCAAAAAATTTCTATCCAAATTTTAAAGTTAAAATTTATTAATCATGATTTAATAGTTTGGTTGCCAAATTCAATTGTAATTTAAAGAGAAACAAATTTCAACCCATAAATAAATTGATAATTTTAATAACAAGAATTTGTAAAGGCAGTATGATGTTAGCAGTGTATCAAGAAAGTTGTTAGAAGAGTTGTGCTGATAAGAGGCATCAGCTATTGGAATTTTAAGAAGGTGATTATGTCCTATTGAAGGTTTCACCCTCAACGGGATCTCTTATTTCATTGTTTAGTGGAAAACTTGCACCCAAGTATATCGGGCCATTCCAAATCACGTAATAAGTTGATGTTGTTACATATCGCCTTGACTTGTCATTAGAAATGTCTTATGTCCACAATGTCTTCCACATGTTTATACTCTACAAGTGCCAATTCGTTCTAGACACTGACATTTCATGGAATGAAATGCCGACATATGAAAAGGTGCCAATCCATATCATTGACCAGAAAGTGACGAGTTTACGATGCTGAGAAATCCCATTAGTCAAGGTTCTATGGCAATAGAATAGTGATGACAAGGCGACTTGGGAGTTAGACACAACAATTTAGGAAGTGTACCTACACCTATTTTGCTTTCATGGTAAGCTTTAGAATTTCAAGGACGAAATTTCTTTTAGGGGGATGGAGCTACAACAACCATGAAATTTTAATTTAGTTATAACTTGATCTATTAGTGTGCCATTAATTTAATTTTCCTAATTAGCATGATTTTAATTTTTCATATAATTTAATTACCATATGAATAAATTTTCCTTTTTGAAATAAAACTGGTAACTAAATTTAAAATATATAAAGTTCTAAATAGAACCCACACTTTACCCAGAATCACCAACATGCTATTATTCCCTTACTTGGACACTTTTACATGATTTATCTGATCTTGGACCAGATTCTTCCTTTTCCCAAGTCTAACCAAGCTCTAACATGCATTCGCCTTTGTTTTTTTATTAAAAAGGCAACCTCAAACAAGTTTTAAACTCAGATCCATCTCTCTCTCTCTCTCTCTCTCAAACACCTCTCTTTCTCACTTTTCATTTCTAGAACTCAAAAACCTAGTTGCTTTTCTTCTTTTGAAAAAAAAAACTCAGAAACAAACTCACCTCCATGGCTAACAAGCTCCATGGACTTATGGTGTGACTTCTAACCAAGAGTTTCCAAGTTTTTTTAATAGAATTTGAGTTAGGTTTTCAGAAAATGATACTAAGATTTTAAATTGTATTTACCATGAGTTTACTCTTGATTTTTAGCCTTTATTTCTCCTTAAAATTTTTTATTATGAACATGCACCTATTTGAAACATTGATTGATCAAAGCCTAAGATTCATGCTAAAATAGTAACTAAACTTTGTTTTGATTCATTAAGGTTGTTAGAAATATGTTTTAGGAGCTAAAATCATATTTCTAAGGCTGCATGTTTAATTTTCATGGTTGCTTATTCAATACTTTAAAGATTTAAAGCTTAAAACATGTTTGAACATATTTCATTTTAGTTTTGAATAAATCTTAAATATGGTTTAGAATCATGATTTTGATGTAAGAACACATGAAAACAAGATTCTTAGAATCATAAAATGATTACTAAATATTTTGGAGTGGTTTTGAACCCTAAGGATTGAATTTGGCTAAGGATTGTTAGAGTTTGTCGATTTGGTGATGAAAGAACAAAACTAGGCAAGGCCTAGTCCAAGGGGAGGCGCCGTCGATTGCACCTTCTATAGGGAAATTGACCGCAAGTAGCAACAACAACTGTTGTTGCCCCCACTTGAGCCCATTGGCCTCTCAGCTCTCACTGGCTCGGTTTCTTTTTGTCTTACTATGTAAAGACACTCCAAAATTCATGTTTTCATGTTCTTAAGTCCCAAGGAAACTAAATTTTCATTTTCATCATTTTTAAAACATAAAAGGGCACACTAAGGGAATGGTTTATGCAAAATAGGTGTTATGGCTATGATTATTCCTGTTTTAGGTTCCTCGCTGACCTCGTTAGAATACCATCAAGGTTGGGTAGCATTGGGAGCTTATGTTTTGTGGATTGGACTTGAGAGACTACATTAGATTATGGGCATTTTGATCCTTCTCTTTTAGCAATCATGTTTTAAAACTTGTATTGTTTTGTTTTGGCCTAAATTATGATACTTGAGATGAGCATATTATATAAATTGTTTATAAATATGTTTTTCATATTGTTATAATTGTGAAAAGTATAAAATAAGTAAATATGATTGCTTTTATATTTTAAATGAATTTTAAGTTATGCTTTACACTTGGAATAGGCAATCCAACCATCAATAGTTTTCAAACACCATTGAGGATGTAAATAGCTTTTAGTGGTTGGTTTTAAGTAGCCATAGAGGCTAGGTTATGTAGAGCATAACCTAAAGGGTAGAATCCTAAACCTCGTTTAGAGCGCTCTATGGCGTGGGCAATGGCAAAAGCACTATGAGTATGTTCCTATGTACTATATAAATATTTAGAAACCAAGAACTAAATTAATTGGATCATCTCTTTCTTTTACATGCTCTTCATTTTTTATATTTTAAATGTTTTGTTTATTTATCTAAATGCTTCCATACTTGTTCACTTTATGATTCCTTATTTAATTGCTAAAGTTTGTTAAAGGAAATCCTACTCGACTTTTTGCTCATTTTTTGTAGCTTAAATTGACTCCTCTAGGAGGTGTTAAGGATGGTGCGAAGTAGACCATAATAAAGTTATAGCTTCAAGGCAGTGTTGGACCTCAAAATAGAGATTTATTTATTCTATAGTTAATTTACATTTCATTTTAGTCAAGACATGTAGAGCCTAAATTTTCTGTTTCTTTTCTTAGACTATGTTGTGGAGGAATGTAGATAATGTCATTTGTATCATTTGTACTTTATTTTCCTACTATATGCTTTGGATGGGGGATTTCTATATTAATCCTAAACTGATACTAGAGGCATTTTCTTTGGAATTAAGTTTAAGGTTTTTCTTTGAAACTTTATTTTTATTTCATAGGCTTTTCTTTTATAATAAATCGCAAGGTATTTTAAATAATTAAAAGTAAGTGGACTTAGGATTATTTAAAATGAGAGCAAAGTGGTTTTTTAAGATGAATACGTAAAATCATGGAAATTTATATACTTATTATTCAACAAATGGTTTGGAAAAATGATAAAAGCTTAGTTATTTATTTATTGTTCATCTTATTTGAAATAAAGGCTATTAAAACTCTACTTAACCTAAGTCTTTTTTTTCCTTAAACACTTTTATTTTTCATAAACTATGCCTTGAAGTTATACCCTAGTTTCGAGATGTGATATATTTTGACAAACCATAAAGATTCTGTTAAAACTCATGTGTGTGCATAATCTTTGGTGTTCCTTTTTAAGTGTCTATTTGTAGAGCCCAACACATTTTCTCCTTTCAAGCATTTAACTGAGGTTTATAAGTGGAAATGGTTATTTATTAAATTGCCAATGTTGTATTTCCTATAGTAAGAGGCTCTATAGATGTTGACTGATGTTTATTTATCTTTCAACGTAATCACAAAAGTAATAAAAAACATATCACCAACATTTTGTTTGTCAATACAATCTCTCCCAATAAACACTACAAGAAACTTTGCTTTTAGTAATGAGTCCTCAGGTCGTCATATATAGTTCTATAGCGACGACCAGATGTTGCTAATAAGTCCTCGCCACAAGTTCATCACTAAAAAGTAATTAGCAATGGTAGTAGGGCACATCATTACTAATTCTAGGGGCTAGTAACAAATCTTGACGACGTTATCATCGACTTTTAGTGATAACTTTTTGAAATTATCGTGGCTAAAAGGTTTTGAATTTTTTTAAATTCTAACGGCTATTAGTGGGAACAAGTCACCACTAGAAGTTTTCTTCCTTAGTTTTTAACAACGACAAATATCGTCACTAAAAGTTGGCTTTTTGCTAATAGTTTTCTTTGTATTCCTCTTATTAGTCAGTTTAACTTTTCTGCTACTATTCGATATGATTTCTTTTAAGAGTAAGAATGTTATTTAGCTATACATGGACTCCATGAATTTAGAATTGGAAAATACAGAGGACTAACCTTTATGCGGGAGAGTGAAGACATTTTTGTCCTTCCTAAACCCTAACCCTAAAGTCTAAATCCTAAACCCTAAAATTAAAGCCGATATAAATACATATATTCCCAATACATCAAAACTCATTACCCATGGACAAAGAAAAGCTATTTCAATATCAAAATAACTAAATATAAAGCAAATATATCTTAATAGATTTGAAACTGTAACCAAGCATCTCCTATTGGCCTTATTCATAACTACAAATTTTTTCAGTCCATTGTTAAACACTATAAGGGCTCTTCACATATTAAGTTAAGGGAGGCAAAAATAGAGTGGGCACAAAAATAAAGAGGTTATTGATAAGTGCTAAACGGTACATATTTTTAGTCCATATTTAGGCCATTATTGTTTGGTTTAAGGATAATTTTGTGGATTTCTTGCACTTGATCGGTTTATATGTTGTTTTCAGGTCCTAGCTAAAGCAATGGGAGCAT
>LNSY01375274.1:0-10559 GCA_002024485.1 Artocarpus camansi
ATAATTAAAATATTGGTTTCAATTAAATTGTGAAACACCTTATAAAAAAAATCTTTTATCAAATTGAGAGACACAACGGTGGAGAACGGTAACACCGTTAGATCAAAATCCGATGAAAAAGAAAGAAGAAAGACCATCAAAACAAAAAAGCTCTCCCACACACGATTATCTTACATTCATCAAGTAAAAAAAAAACTGAATCGATGATTGTGCCCTGCAAATCGACTATGGGAATAGGGTTCGTACGACTCATCCCCATCTCAACCGCCAGAGTTGGGAAGGTTGATGGAACGCTGGAGAGAGGGATCGTTGGAATTCGGCCACGTGCGATATCGGCAAGCTTCATCTCCTCTATAATCGCTACCATCGTCGAGCTTACTCCTTTGAAAACTGAGAAGAGTTTGACAGATCTCGTTGATCTCCTCCATGACCGCTGACATCGTCTGCTTCTTCTAAAGCTGTGTTGCGATGGTTAGTAAGGGAGATCATGGCGAAAAGAAGCGTAGATCTAATCAATCATTTTTTTTTTGCTCAATGATTGATTGGGTAAGGTCTTCGATACTATTCTCAAGGAAGAAATTTGCCATTGCCTTCATCTTCGGTAAGATCTTTGTCGCTAAAGGAGGTCTAAGAATGACCGAGGTTGAGGAGTATGATCTAGAGGAGGACAAGTGATGCATGGTTGCTACAGCCTCGAGAAGCCATTATGGCTACATCGGCGCTTCCGCTGATGAAGTCTTCTACATCATCAATGACTTGAAGATTGGTGGTTTAGAGAACAACAATCTCTCATGTGAGGCTACGGCTAGAGTTGAGGCTCCCATCAACGCTAGCTCAATGGACTTGTATGACATGGAATTATGCGTGTGGCTTTGTAGTTGAGCCATCCTTGGCGATGAAGGCTATATGGTGGTGGCTTGCACTGCTTCTGATTTCATCTACATGTTAGCAAGCCATGTGGTGGTTCTGTTCGGGCCATAATACTTTGGAAAGCTCCTCCACCCATCTTCCTTTAAAATCATCGATGCATTTCTTCAATGTTTGGTTATAATCTTATTGACGACCTCAACCTGATCGTTTGACTGTGGGTAGATGACAGCAAACAAATTCTTGTGTATGCCAAGATTATCACAAAATTTTCGCATCTTAGCATTATCAAATTGCTTGCCATTATTGGAGATGGGCGAATATAGGACATGGAATTAGCAAACAATATGAGATCATATAAAACTCGTACAGTTGGCCTCCATAATCATGGTAAATGCCTTTGCTTCTGCCCATTTAGTGTAATAATTTACCACCACTATGATGAATTAAAGCCTTTAGGTGCTATGAAAAATGGATTGATGATATCGATTCCCCATTTGCAAAAGGCTAAGGACTTAAGATCAACATTAGATTTTTAGGGTGAGATCTCGGTATCGTAACATAACACTAGCATTTGTTACACTTAGCAGGCATATTCAATGGCGTCCTTTGAATTAAGCCAATAATACACTTGTCTCAGCGTTTTGTAGGCCAAAGATTGTCCTTTAGAATGGTTCCCACACAAGTCTTCGTGAATCTTTCTCAAAACTCTTAAACCTTCATCCTTGTCGAGACAGCGGAGAAGAGAAGCTGAGTTACCCTGCCTGTATAGCATCCCATCATGCAAAAGGTGACGAGTGGACCTATAGTGGGTTCTTTTGGCTTTAACTGGGTCAGCGGGAAATTCTCCATTTAGTAAATATCTTATTATTGGGGTTGTCCAGCTATCTCTCTGTGTGATTGGCATTGCTTCCTCTACTTCCTCTTTTGCTATTGTCGGGACTTCCAAAATTTTGACAGGCACCACTCTGAGCAACTCCTAATCTTTCGATGTAGTGAATCGAGTTAAAGCGTCAACATTACTATTCTCAGCACGAGGAATCTGTTTAATCTCGCAAGATTGGAACTTTGCAAGTTCTTTCACTTTTGCAGATACTTGAGATATACCTAATATTTGGTTTTGTACTCATCTGATTTGGTTTACGATAAGCTGATAATCACTATGGACTTTCAAAGGGTCAGCCTTTAGGTGATGGGCGAGACGTAAACCCACTAGAATTGCTTCATGCTCTATCTCATTATTGGATGCTGTGAATTTGAATCTCACTGTCGCTGTTATCTTGTGGTTTTCTGGGCTTACCAACATAACTCCTCCACCTGCACCATGTTCGTTCAACAAGCCGTCAACATACAACTTCCATTTAGGCTGCTCCACCTTAGTCTCTGTCTCTCTGCCCCCTGATCTAGCTATGAACTCAACAATAAATTCAACTAGGGCCTGTCCCTTGCTCGTTGTGCGGCCTTTGCAGTCTATATCATATTGACTTAGCTTGACGGACCCTTTTAGTAGGCGACCTAACGTCTTTGGCATTTGAAAAGCTTGTCTTAAAGGATAATTGGTTAAAAGGACCACTTTATGCTCTAAGAAATACCTTTTGTAACTTTCTGGTGGACATAACCAGCGCTAGTGAAAGCTTTTTAATCTCTGGATACCTTGTTTCTACGTTGAGTAAACGCTTGCTTATGTAGTAATCTAGAAGCTGAGCTTTCTTTCCTTCACTTATCAAAACCGTGCTTAGGGCATGAGACCATACAACCAAATAAATATAGAGGGTCTCCCCGATAAAGCTTTAGAAAGCAATGAAGGTTTCCTTAGATACTCCTTAAGGCTCTTGAATGCCTCATCACATTCCATCGTCTATTTGAATAGCTTTCTTCCTTTCAAAATGTCAAAGAATGGCATACACTTATTAGTCACCCTTGAGATAAAATGGTTGAAAGCTACTACACAACCCGCCAACTTTTGCACCTCATTGGCCTTCTACAGTGCCTCCATATCCAACAATGCCTGAATCTTGGCTGGCTTAGCATCAATGCCTCAACCGCTAACTATGAACCCTCGAAACTTCACAAGACCACTCCAAATGCACACTTCAAAGGATTCATCTTCATCTTGTATCTTCGGGATCTGGAACATCTCATCTAGGTGTATGACATGAAAACTTGCTTTCATAGGCTTCATTAGCATATCTCGACATATACTTCCATTGTTTCTCAATTTGCTTGGCAAACATCTTGTTCCCCAAGAGTTGGTATGTTGCCCCTGTGTGACAAGATAGTAGTACAACCCCTTGTGAGTGATAAAAAATGTGTGCTCTTAATCTCATGGGTGCATTGGGATCTATTTATAGCCTAAATAAGAATCCGTGAAACTCAACAACTCAAGTCCCACTATGGTGTGACCAGTTGATTAATCCGTAGGAGAGGAAAACTATCCTTTGGACATGCCTTGTAAAGGTCGCTAAAGTCTATGTACATTATCCATTTCCTATTCAACTTAGGGACGAGCACTAGATTGGAAATCCAAGTAGGGTAATGTGATTCTCTGATAAATCCATTTTTCTTTAATTTGCCACCTCCTCTCGGAGCATTTTATACCTCTTTAGGTTCATTGATTGCCTTTTCTATCTTTTCGAGAGGTAGTTCAGGTTGATGTTAAGGCGGTGGCAAGTGATCTCTGGGTCGAAATCGACCATATCTTCATGTGTCTAGGTAGAGACATCTAAATTCTTACTTAGAAATTTCATGAGTTTGTCCATCTATTTCTTTGTCAACACTAACCCAATCCTAAACACCTTTAATGGTCTTGCTCATCCACCTTTATCTCAACAAGATCCTTAGTTTGTTCCAGTGTTCCATTCCTCTTAACTTGGGTCTAGTCCTCCACCATAGGTCCTTGGTGAACCATCCTCGTTTCCATTATCTTCGGGTCTGCAAGATGTTAACCTTGACTCATATCAGTTTCCCCCTCAAGGAAATAGTACTTTTGGCCTTATAGTATTAGTGGCATAGGACAATAAATCCATTAAAAAAAAATCGTACTCCATAGGATAAAATAAACGTCGGAAATGGTTGATTCTATAAGAATCCCTGTAATGTCATAAACTGTTTGCACCACATGTTATTATGCTCATAATAATTTCAAGTTGTTAAGGAAAAAGAAATTGTATAAAATATATATAAATATGAAATGAGAAGTAGTGACATATTTCGAAACTCAATTTTCTTGGATTGGTTTTTACCTTTGAGCATAGCATTTGCTTTTGTTATCAACATTGGGCCAAAATATGCATTTAATTTTTTATCTTTTTTTGTTATGAGCAATTGTAAACATATGTTATTTGGTTTCTTGTCTATTTTTGCATTCAA
Source organism: Artocarpus camansi (assembly GCA_002024485.1). Classification (NCBI taxonomy): domain Eukaryota; kingdom Viridiplantae; phylum Streptophyta; class Magnoliopsida; order Rosales; family Moraceae; genus Artocarpus; species Artocarpus camansi. Next base: position 4,237 of record LNSY01375274.1, read on the forward strand.
GTCTCTTTTTCATGGTGACCATGATATTACCTAAATATTTATTTTTATAATATTCATTTTTATAATGAACATATTATTACCATACTCAAAATGTTATTAGAAATTAAAGTTTTATTTCTCTGTTAGCCCTAGGCTAAATTACACAGTGAAAAGTTTTCAATATATTTAGTATGATAATGACATCATCTTTTTCATAAGAAAAACAATCATGTAAAAATGAACCTGAGCATTGTCATAAAGAAAGTCTAGTATCAACAAATCAATATGAAACAAATATATAAAACAAACATAATTGACGTATATATATTAATACAGTCATAATCACGATGAAATCGTTTTTGCCGCGAAAAAGTTGCAGTAGTATTACTTTGACACAAGACAATAAGAAGAGAAATTGTAGAGTAATAATCAATATTGAACCATTTATATATACATTATCATAATGATCTGTTGAGATAATGTTAAGTAGAAAACGTATACCACCATAACAATTTACCCATTCAAACATCATCATAATGAACATGTCACTAGCATAAAGAAAGGTGGAAACAATTCTCACAACGAATAGATCATTATAATGAGCAATGAATCTAAAATTGTATATCACTATAACAACATACTCATATATTCATTATCATGAAGAATAGATAATTACCATAGAGTAAAAATCATTTATGTGTAACCCCTCATGAAGTTGAAAATTAGCATATCTATATCAAATATAATAAATGTACCGAATTAAACGTGTGAGAGTTTTAATTTGTTTCTTTTTTTTTTTATTTGTAGGCGTTATTTATGTTTTTTAAGAAAAAAAATAGGTCTCATTCCTACTCAAAAAAGGAAAGAACAAACATTGAATATTTTGTGTTTGATTCTCTTCATTATATTTCCTCTTTTAAATATTAATTAAAAGTTTTTGTTTTATTGCTTAAGGTTATAATAGCCTTTAAAGCATAGCAGTTGAAAACAAATAGTACACAATTTTAGGTTCAAGACGTTCTAATTAAATGACCCTAATTTTACTTATCAGAATTCGCCGAATCAAATGTGTTGACGTCAGGCCAGGCCCATTTACCCTGTTTGGGCCTAATGCCCACGTTACGGGCTCAGAACCTTAGTACCCTGCAAAACGCTTCTTTAAGAGGCGGCGTGACGGGGGCATTGCTTCCCATATTCCATACACGAACAAATCTCGTGTCCTCGTTTCAGCTTCAACCGAGTTTCTATCCGAAATCCCAGATTTGTTTTTCGTTTAAAATGGCTGCTAACGAAAGCTAGAACCTCTCAAACCAGCCGCAGGAGCTAAGCGCGCTTCTCAATGCTCTGTTGCACAGCAAGTGTTTGATGTTTTGTCTAGGAGACTTTATTTGCGTATTTCCAAATGCATTTTAACAAGCAACTACTTCGTAGAATAGGCCTGATCAAAAGCTTAACTCGACAAACTCGCTTCTACGCTCGTGACCCTTTTCCGAATAAGGTCTCACACTACCTCTACCGTGCCAAACTCATCGACTCAATCCGTCTCGCTCTCCGGTCTACTACCACCCCGCCCTCGAGCTCACTTTCCGCCGTATTAAGCAACCGCCTGCTCGACTCTTTTGTTGTCACTCACGCGATACGATCGGCTCCTTCCGTGGACTCTGCTCTTTTTCTTGTTGAAGCTCTTGAGACGGTACCGCAGTTTTCGCATAACCAGAACACCCTGCATTCGTTGGCCACGGTCCTTGCCAGGTCCCGCAGGAGCGGGCAACTCAAGTCCCTGATTAATGCCGTCAATACCGGAAGGTTTGGCAACGTGCGTGTCAGCTTCATGAATCTCATGCAGTGGCATGCTGCAGCCGGAGACCTCGAGTCGGTCCTGCAGGCGTGGGGCGAGTATCGGAATGCAAGCGATCGAGTATGCACTGAGTCGTATAACGTCGTCATGCGTCTCTATGCGCAAATGGGCAATGATTTGGAGGCGGTACAGATTTTTTGTAGGATGATTGATGAAGGAGCAATTCCAAATTGCAGAACCTACACAATAATGATCGAGCACCTTGTGAATTCGGGGAAGTTGAATTCGGCTATGGAGGTTTTCGGTATTTTGCCATTGATGAGGATCAAGCGCACTTTGAACCAGTACTCTCTTTTAGTGGAAGGGTTTACTAGCGTCGAACAGTTTGACAAAGTCAAGACTTTGCTTGAGGAAATGAAGGTCGATGGAATATTGCCGGGTGGTGCAATGCGTTTGTCGTTGGAACGGACGAAGGAGGCTGGATTTGTCGAGGAGACTCTGGAATTTCTTGAGGAATTGCGGCTTGATAAGCGAATCTGGTCCGTAGAGTATAGTGGTGATATTAGTGATGACGATGACGACAATGGTGACAATTCTGAGGAAGTAGGTGATGGTGTTGGGGTTAAGTTGAAGCCTTGGTTAGATCCGAGAGCTTTGGCGACTGCCTTGCAAAAATGGAGCCCCGAGGAGGTATCAGCATTAGAAGGTGCAAAATTTGTGTGGACAAATCGGTTGTTTTGTAAGATTCTTAGGAATTTCAACTCACCAGAAACGGCCTGGAAGTTCTTCTGTTGGGCTGCTTGTCAACCAGGATTTACTCATGACATTTACACAGTGCAAAGGACAATGGCCCTTTTAGCTCGCCACGGGCGTGTTGAATTGGTCCACAAACTCATGTCCAAAATAAAAAATGAAGGCATGAGATTGCCCTTCTGCACAATCAGGCTGATCATCGACTTCTTCGGTGTCTCAAAGAACGCTGATGCTGCTCTGAAGGTCCTTCATGATCATAGAGATCTATGCGGTACCATTTCGAATTTCAACATGATGCTTTTGTACTCGTCTCTTTTGCGGACATTGACCAAGTGTGGGAGGAATTCGGAGGCAATGGACAAACTGGAGGAGATGATTTTGCAAGGGATATGTCCTGATATTCAAATGTTTTCAGGGTTGATGCATCATTTTGCGCTAAGCGGGGACATTAAAACGGTGCAGAGGCTCCTTGGAATGGTTAGGCAGAGTGGACTTGAGCCAGATGCTTATATGTTTAAGGTATTAATCCAAGCTTATTGCAAGTGCGAAAGAGCTGCTCTCGCTTGGAGAGTTTTCGAAGACTTGCGGAACTTAAACTTGTTGCCAGATGCTGCCACAAAGGAGCTGCTTGTGAAGAGTCTTTGGAAGGAAGGAAAGCGAAGAGAGGCTGCAGCTGTGGAAGAGAGCTGTGAGGAAATAAGTGATGTCCTTCCTCTCCGGTTGCGCGGCCACATATGGACGGTGAGCTCGGCAGATCTCACCAAAGTCTTCAATATTTATTCCACCAGCTTTAAATCAACTGCTGAATAGAGCTTCGGGAGCGGATTTGGTGACACAAGCAATTATCTCATTCGAACCAACTTGTGAAAGACTTTGGATTCAAATATTACTTGTACGTCTGCCCTTTTTTCATAAATTTTTCAATGCAATGAAAAATTTTTGCTTAAAGAGAAAGGAATGAGTTGTCTTTTTATGTGTTTCAGGCATTTTACTCTGTTATCCCATCATGTTGAATACAACTGAAATGAAGTTTCTATGTGATTTAAAGTTATATTAATAATGTACCATAGGATGGCTTGGTTATCAACGGATTTTGGGATCAAATAGTAACTCTGTATTATGGGCATGAGTTATTTCACATTAATAGGAGAGAAAACATTCTATCTAGTTATGTGTTTACTGATTATGTTAGAGATAGTAATTGTACGGGCCCACACAATGGGGGAAAAAAACCCTACTTGACATGTTTCCCGGTTAATAATTAATAGGAATGGATACCAAATTTACTTTTATACTCCTGTAAAGTTTTGAAAATAACACTGAATCCTCCCGTGCGTCTCACTCTCACCATTTTTTTGTTATGTAAAACAACATTTTAGTGATTATATTGATAGGATTCCTATTCCTAAATTTAGTGAACAATAGAAATTGATATGAACTATTTCTCGTTGCACTCTCAATTAGATAAATAAACACTTGAAAGAGATTAATAACGACCATTCTTATTCTTTTATTTTTCCATCTATAAGCCGCTTTTGAACCCGATTTCATTTTGGCAGCTGATCATCAGTTTGACCTTTTGTTTTGGAATAACTCATTTGTCAAGTTGCATTTTTCTTAAAATTTTTTAGTACCTACAGACTACAAAATATTGGATTTATTCAAAAGTCCAACGTATGAGCATTTTGAACGCCTGCACTAGAGATTTTTGGTGGAAAGTTTCACATCCTTGCTTCTGACAACTCCTTAGCATCTTCTATGTTGGATATTATATTTTTAGAACCAAGTTTCATAACAATCAGAATATGGTTAGCAATCATGTGTCAATATTCTCAGGAATATTGACTTTGTATCTACAATAAATATGACTTCTTGGTTCTTGCCGTCCCTACTTTGATTTAAGTTGAAGTAAACTAATCCAATAACTTTGAAATATTCTTTGCAATACAACAAATCAGAAAGTATTTATTAGTCTTGGCACATTTGTTTCTGTTTTTAAAAGTGAACTCAATCAGCAGACATGACGTATGAAAAAACTACCCCACATTGTAACTTGATTTCTTTAAAAGGTGGAGCTGAAAACTAGGAGAGAATCATATCAATAGAACAGAGCAAGAGACGAAAAGTCACTTTTCTCTCAAAAGTTCCCAAGCTTATACGAAAACAAAGCCTCTGACAATGCTTTTCGTTTTTTTCTTCAACTCTAAGTGAGAATCTTGAGTTTGATTTTCCTTCACTGAGTCTATATGACATAAGTAGTATTTCATAGCCTAAAACATCCAATCTCACGCCAAAATGGAAATATCTTTCCTCTTCACATGTATAATTTGTCTTCTACTTCTTTTCTTCATCGCCCGAATTTCAGCTCAGTCGCCATCCACACCCACCACAGGCACAAACTTCTCATGTTCTGCTAGCCCACATGCCTCGTGCAATACCTATGTTGCATACTTCACTCAGTCTCCGGATTTTATGGATCTGAAAAGTATATCTGATCTATTTGGTGTCGAGAGTTCATCAATTGCAGAAGCTAGTAATTTGGTTTCTGAGACAACCAAGTTGATTCCAGGCCAACTCGTGCTGGTACCTGTCGTCTGCAGCTGCAATGGAAGCCACTATTTTGCCAACATCAGCTATGAAATCAAGAACGGTGATAACTATTTCATAGTTTCAAGATACTCCTTTGAGAATCTCACTAATTGGCAAGTTGTGTTGGTTACCAATCCCAGTTTGAACCCAATGCTATTAAAGATTGGCACCAAAGTAATATTTCCGTTGTTCTGCGGGTGCCCTTCAAAATCCCATTTGGAAAACGGTATCAAGTATCTCATAACTTACATTTGGCAGCCAAGGGACAACATCCTTCGAGTTGGCACCAAGTTTAATGCCTCAGAAGTTGACATCATAACCGAGAATAACTATCGAAACTTCACTGATGCTGTGGGTTCTCCGGTGCTCATCCCCGTGTCGCAGATGCCAGCCCTCTCCCAACCTCAGCCCTCCCACAAACAAAACCTGTTCAAACATCGGTGGATTCTCATTGTGGTTTCAAGCTCTGCAGGTGCCCTTCTTGCTTTGTTCTTGGCAACTTTTCTTGTTTACACTCTTGGCTTGTATGAGAAAAAGAAGCTTTTCAACCGCGATGATTCCTCTCTGAAGTCCAGTGATCTAGTCAAAATGAAGAAACTTTCTGAGACCGAAAAGTTGGAGCTTCATACCAAACCGGACAAGCTTCTTCCAGGGGTCTCAGGCTATCTAGGGAAGCCAATAGTGTACGACATCCAAACAATTATGGAGGCCACAATGAATCTCAACGAACTCTGCAGGGTCGGAGAATCGGTATACAAGGCCATGATTGATGGCAAAGTTTTAGCAGTGAAGAAAGCCAAAGATGACATCGAGGAGGAACTAAAGATTCTACAGAAAGTAAACCACAGAAATCTAGTGAATTTGCTTGGAATCTCTTCAAACAGCAAAAGAAACTTCTTCTTGGTATATGAATATGCCGAAAACGGTTCACTAGACAAATGGTTACACTCCAGATCTCCAACTTCTTCAAGCCCTATGGGATTCCTGAGCTGGAATCAAAGACTTCAAATTGCGCTAGACATTGCAAATGGCCTTCAGTACATGCATGAACACATTCAGCCCAGCGTAGTTCACTGGGATATCAGAACAGGCAACATACTTCTTGACGCAAGGTTCAAGGCCAAGATAGCCAATTTCTCCATGGCAAGGACGGTGGCTAACCCCACGATGCCTAAAGTCGATGTTTTCGCTTTCGGGCTTGTGC
>LNSY01375316.1:0-12394 GCA_002024485.1 Artocarpus camansi
AAATCAAGGTTTTATGTTAACATGCATGAACAATTTTTAATGAGCATCACTACCTATTCTACATGACATGTTATCAACATTCATGACAAAACATATGATAAAGAAAATAAGCAATGCAATAAGCAAAGCTACAAACAATATAATAACCAGCCGTATGGTCTCATCTTAGAGAAAAAATATAAAGATTACAAAAAGATCAATCGAAATATATATTGATTCTTTATATTGTATCTTCTCATTATATCCTTCTTTATATGGTGATCGTCTTTAATTTTCGATCTCATATAGATCAAAAAATTTATTTTTTCTAGTTATAATAAAATTTCATGTTTTTCAAAAGTGTCTAAAAATAAAATATAAAAAATTGCATCAAAAAACGAACCAATATTTTAAAAATAGTTCTACCCGAGACTAGTCTACCAGTCTGCAACCACCAACCTATCAGTTTCATAAAAAACCCATGGCTCTATTAGCGTCCAACCGACTGGTATAGGGTAACTAGCCTACCGGTCCACACAGAATCAGTGTTTTTCAGTCTTTTGTAAAAAACAGTTTTTATGCAGTTTTTAATTTATTTTTTAACAATTCAAAAACATAAAAATTTATAAACACAAAAAAAAACACATAGAACTACAATCATTTCCATCTTCAAGATCCATCTTTAATGTTTTATTAGAAAATTTACAACCAAAACCAATGTTGTTTCTAACTTGCAAAATGTTTATAAAATAAAATAACAAAACTTAGACGATGATGATAGACCATTATCTTATTACATGAAAAAAAAAACCTATATAAATATTCTAACCTCTAAGGAACCATAACCAGCAAAAAATTAATTAATTTAAAAATAATTAAAATAAAAAATTTAAATAACCATAATTAATTAATAGCATTCAACACAAAATTTTACGACAACATATAAATATATATAGAAACCTTATAGTGTCCTCTATCTAAAAAGTTCAATTCAAGCATAGGAAAAATCAAGATCACATAATTTATGTACATAGATTGACCATGAGCTCATAAAATCAATGTAAAACCTCGCTCTGATACCAATTGTCGAAAAAACATGAATACAATAGAATTTTAAAAATTTTAAATCAAAGTCTTTTTCTAAATAATAAGGTAGACATGCTATGTGTATAAATTATTTAAGATCTCATGTAACTCTTAGAATGGGAACTGTACTTTAGACAAGAAACACTGTGATAGAACTGCTATTGAGATCTATGTCTAAAAGAGCTTCAACTAATTAGCTTTCTTTCCTATTCTCTTTTCCACAACTGGAATGTGAATGTGCACACATTGTTCAATTCTCGTCTTGGTAACGTCTCCTTTCAACTACAAGAGAAAACCCAAAGCTAAGGTTTGGGATGTTCAACAATAGCCTATGGAAGTTTTAGAATTTCTCTATCTAGAATAGTCTCTAAAATTCTCTCGTGATATAAATAACAATAGGAACAAGTATCCTATTTATAGTGGCTGGTAAGGAGTCAATTCTACTTAGATAGAACTTCTAAATTCAAGAATGACTCAAAATCTGCATCAAAACACGTGAAAGACACGTAACTAGATTATGTCTAATCAGCCGACTGGTCTTGACCACTAGCCGGCCAGACTTGGTCACCGGCCTACTAGTTTGCCCAGTTCTAGAAGTATTTATATCTTATTCTGTATAAGAATCTTAAATAAAGCTTTAATTTTAATTCAAACTACCGAATAGAGAAATTATATTAGAACGTCATATATAGGTAATCCCATATCAAATAAAATTTATATTCAAATAATTCAACAAGTTTATCTTAAATTAATTAATAAAATTAATTCAACCAATAAACTTGTAATGCTCCCTTATAAACGTCACAGATGTCGTTACTTTTACCCTTGTTATCATTATTTTAAGATAAACTACTCAAATAATACATAATTAATTAAACATATCATAGGATCCATGCATATATTTTTTTATATATAAATATACTTATATATTTTAAAACCACTTATATATTTTTAAATAGTTGATAGGAAGGTCCAAGTTCTGTGCCGACTCAAAGAAATGGTTCTCTATGTTGAAGGCCACATCTTCAACCTTAGTCTGGGGGCTTGGCCGAATGAAGGAGTGCTCATGGCACAGAAGTCCTGTCACGGACACACCTGTAGCAAGCAAAAAAAAAAATCCATGTTACCACTGCGAGAGAAGAAAATAAGTGAAGAGTATTGGCCCAATGGGCATGCCAAAAAAGGGCAAAAAAAAAAAGCATATGCAACCAAGTTAGATACAACACCAAAAGTTGACAGTGGGACTCTGGTAAGGCGACATGTGCTCAATCTTGAATAGCATGGGAAAACTAGAAATGCATGACTAGCATAGGCACCCATGGGAAGTAAACAAGGAAGGTAACAGCGCGGACATTAATGGTGAGAAGTCGACACGAGGTTGAAAAGTTCAAAATCAGACAAATAAGAGTGAAATGCTAATTGCAAATAGGTGTTGTGGTACCACCAAAAAAAAAGGGGAAAACCAAGTATGAGTCACAACCAACCAACACCACCAGCATTACTCGACGATAGAAGGGAGGAAACACGCCATAGAGTACAAACATGACAAAGGAATCTCTACAAGGTATATCATTTTCTTCAAAGAGACAGTAGGCTTTTACACATGAGCAATTAATGATGACAACGACTACGTCAACAAAGATTTTATCACCAACTTCAACAAAACAAATGAAAGATTTCAACAATGCTTGACATTGTAACGCATGGATTTGGCAAGACTAGCAAAGAGGAGTGCCAAAGAATATCCGTTGTTATTCAACATCGAGACACACGGTTCGAAAGCAAAAAAAAACAAAAAAGGAAGGGGCTTCAACAAGATTTGTCACCAACTCAAAGCAAACTCATCACCGTTCAAATGGAATAACAAAAGAAATGAACAATGAAGAAGCCCATGAGTAAAGGAGACCTATGAAAATTCTCCGACAGCGACAGCGAAGCTCCCTCACGATGGCAACACGATGTGGTCGACGACAGTAAGCAACAACTTGCTCTCAAATAGCGGAGACGATCAGCAGCTCTTGCGACAAGGTTTGGCGAGGAGACAGGACACCAGAAAGGGGGGAAGAAACAATATGGCGATGGCACAGTGATGGCGCAATGCACAAGGGTTCAGCAATGGTGATAGTCCCCCCCTTTTACGGTGGTTGGAAGCAAAGGAGGTGTGGTTTCTCTCTCTTTTTTGAAATTTCTCTCTCATGGAGAATTTATTTATATTTGAAACAAAACAAAGAAGAGGGAAGTGATGTGTCTGATGGAAGAAGGTAGGTAACCTTTGGGGTACCCAGCCTAGGTAAAGTAACGGCACGCGACAGTTGCAGATGTGATATGTGACGCGTGGTCCAAGGAAAGCCTCACTTGATGGAGCGGCCAGAAACCAAGTTTCATCTACGATGACCAACAAAACCTAAAGGAACTCACGTGTAGATAATATGTTTCACCAACAGTTGTGATTGCCGGTAAGGACTTCACTACGATAATGACAGAGACCATACTAGAAGTTCATGTGTTAATAGTCTGGATTGTCTCACTACACTGCACAACACACACACTCAAAAAAGCTAATGTTGATGCCTATTTTTTTGTAAGGTGCAAGCCCAACCCATATTTTGTGATATGATCTGAGGTAAGGTACGTAGACCTAAGTTATGAGACGGGATCTCCTAAATGGGCCATAGTTTGGTAGGCTAAGGAAGTGAACAGACCTATTTTGTTTTTATTTAATTAGACTTTTAACTCATTTGAGGAGTTTTAAGTCTAATTAGAATTAGAATAAAAGAGATACGGAGGAAATTAGAATAAAATATAACCAAAAACATCCTCTTATGGGCCTAGGTCCAATGCTAGAAAAAGCCCATTTTTCAACCCATTTGACGTGTTAGGCCACCTGTTGTGCCAGGTCACCCGTAAGTCTACTCACCCGCTATATCAGCCTTGACAGCTAATTTATAAGAGTGTTGCTACAGAGTCATGTGATCCCTTACTACTAGAGACAAATTTTCCTCATTTAAGGGTAGGTTAGAAGGAACTTACCACTACGGTCTGAGTTTTGCCTGAAATGGCAAGAGAAAGCTCTTTGTTACATGAATATCTTTGGCCACCCAAAGTAGTGTCTCTAGATTAACTGATCATTAATACTCCTGACATGCTTAGTCTTGTGCCAATGACCAAATTCAAGTTTGGGAGGGAAACCTCATGTGGTGGGAAGTTGTCACATATGGCTGCTCCCATGGAACCAAACCTAAAACTACCCCAACCAAATACCCAAAGTAAGAGAAACCCAACCAAACTAGATCTCTATATTCCTCTATAAATACCTCCTTAGCACTCTTAGAATAAGAAGAAGAAGGAACCCATGCTACTTAGGCCATCTTCTCCATTATCATCTCCACCTAAGAACCTCCATAACCACCATCTTCTCCACCCTCTTTCTACTTCAAAACTCCATAACCACCACCTCCTTCAAGTCTAAAACACCACATCACACCACTACCTTAAACTGCCACCAAACTACTCAATGCTTCCACAAACCTTATTATCAGCCTTAGGCCATCTAGGAAAGATGGTCCCAAGACCCAATTCGACCCTTCCACTTGCCAAAAAACATAAATTTAGATATTTTTTGGTAAACTCCAAGAACATCCAAGACTTTTGTCCAACTCCATTTAGACTCAGAAATATAGTTGAATTTTTTCAAAACCATCCTTTTCCATGACCCAAATAACCAACTATGCATGAAGGGGATCAAAACCGCCATTAGTGGACTATCACATTTTCACTCTTTAAAACCTCCTCTGGGCTTTAAACTACCGCACCTGTCGCGGTCATTCTCATGTAGAATAGCTTCACCCTTCAGAAACTTTCTTTGGAAGTTGTTTTACCCGTAGGACCACTAAACCCATTATTTCACCAAATATCATGCGTTGACCAAACGGACATATCCCACCACAAAATACATAGGAAATTCTTCCATAACTATTTACGTTTCTTTTTAATATCACGTGTACACTTGAAGCCCTTTTTTGGCAAATTTCTCATCTCTAGCATATCCAAAATCGCAAGGGTTCTTACCCTCGAATTCAATCATCCTCGAGGCCATCCGGGTTTAGCCGTAACCTGGCCAGGACCACGACTAGGCGAGCCTAACCAGCCCATTTCAGCCACTCCCAAAGCCAAAATAGCCACCACTTACTCAATCAGGTTCATCACTTGTAGCACAACTACCTCAACTTTTGTCAAGTAGCACCCGAGCCAATAGGAGGAGTCCATGAAGTCCGCGCCCTCCACTTGTAAAGGCCTAGGACAAAAGAGCCCCAACAATAAGTACACTTACGAGACATCACCCACGATTTTAATAAGGGGAGGAACTTTGTCGAGCTTGTTGATAGTGCAAGGAAATTGGTAAATAATTGAGATGAAAGAATTGGTCTCAAGCCATGCTATTACCATGGGCAATACAATATGTAAGATTTTTATTTTTATTGCTATTTAAAAACAAGATTTCTACATAGAGATACCATTTGTGTTGCATAATTGTAAATGTTAAATTCAATCAAATTCATATAAAGATAAATAATACAAATATGACAATAATTTTTCATAGCCTACCATCAGATTCTTATTTAAAAAAATTGTATGGGACATTTTTAGAAACGGTAAAATCTCACCAAAATACAAACAATAGCACCCACTACACTAGCCACTGCTAGTAGAATTAATCAAGAAATCTTGTGACTTCCTCTCGTAATAATAGTCATTCTTATTAGAGGCATCGGCAGAGAAGATCATAACTCCATTCACCTCGAACCCCTTCACTTCCAACAATCTTAGCGCCTCAAAAAATGTGTCCCCTTGGATCCCCCTCCCATCCACCTCATAGCTTGGCAACAACTTCTTCACACCAAATTGTGTCGCTCGAACCCTAAATGCCTCCAAATACCCTCTTGGACTCTGAATCCTGTCGGTGTAGAATTGGTAATTAACGAAATCGATCACCTTTCCATATCGATCTAAAAGCTCAGTGTATGGCCCAACTGTCGTGTAAAATGGCGCGACTGTGGCCACAGAAATCACACTTTGATTCTTCAAATTAGATATCAATTCACCAATGCAATAAGAAAAGGTCGAGTTCTTTTTCGGGAAGTTCTCGTAGTCAATGTCGATCCCGTCAAGGTGGTAGGTTTTGGCTATGGAGGTTAGGGAAGAGACAGCATTCGAGATCCAAAGGTCGGGATTCGGCGGATTGTACCAGTGGAGTACTTTGTCATCTAAGCCCCAACCAGAGAGGCTGGCTAGGGCTTTAACATTGGGGTGTTGGGCTTTGATTTGGGCTACGGATTTTGGGGTTAAGGTTGAGGCCCAATAAGGGGAGAATTTTCCATTATTGGGCTTTCCAGATGGACTGGCATCAATGGCAAAGCTGAGGATGAAGTGAAAGGAGATGTTTGGTGAGATTGGCACAGAGCTGAATTTCACTGGGACGCCTGTGGCTCCTATGTACTCCATCATCACTTTTCCATCTGGATCATGAAATTATTTTATCAATAAAAAATGTTGAAAATAGCTTCGATCTTTACAAGGAAAAAATTAAATAAATTAGTCGTTTTTCCTAAAGTAAAAATATTCTCTGAATGGTTGGCTAAAGGAACATTGAATAACGAAGCCAAAGAAATGGAACAAAGCAATGTAGACGACATATTTGTGAAGAAAGCAATATATCCTTGACGTGGAATATCAAAGCGGTCCTCTGCATTCTAATTTTTTTTTTTTTTAAGAGTTTGCGTATTCTTCTATATTTTGCATTAATCGATGCCTTAAAATGACAATGAATAAATGAATAATTTGGGATGTCGTCACATGTTTCTTACGCCAATTTGCTAAAGCGTCACTTTTCTACCCAAATAATAATAATAATAATAATAACAAAGGTAAAGGATGAGGTCTAGTTGTAGAAAAAAGTAATGTTATATGTAAAACACTAATCCACTAATTTATTCTTCATTTATGCGTGTCAATCATTGGAAAAATTCAAATGTATGTCCTTAGAAAAATATCCATTCCATTTAGATCAAGTCAAGATGTAAGATAACACTATGGCTTGTTCTTAATTGATCTCACCTAGTAACGCCTATCATGTACGTCGCATCTAAACTCAATCCGAATCAGGATGTCTAATATTATTCGTGTCATTATCACAAAAAGAGAAAATGGGAATGAAAGATGATTGACAGCCCATGCGGTGTGCTCTTGCAATAAATTTTGGGAAAAGAGAATTTAGAATAAACCGCAGTTTGCATTTTTATGGCTTTGTTCATTTAAGTTTTTAGAGTTATATATGAGAACAATACATTAGCGAAAGGAAAAGCACGTTATAAGAATCTTGCACCATAAATTCAAAGTGAAAACCAGCATACTAATCCATACAGAATGACGTTTTGCCTTCATTATTAATTATATGGACAAATTTTACTAAACCTCCCTAAACTATATTATTTGTGTAAAAATGCTCTCAAACTATAAAACATATCTATTGTACCATTGAATTATAATGCTTCTTTATTTTCACCCTTGAATTTTGAGACATATTGTTTTTGGATAAAATAATACTTATTTCTCTCATTAAAAGAATAATTCATTAGTATATTCAAAACCCTTAAATAACTAACTTGAATTACAATTTTCACCACTTTTTCTTCATTTTTTTTCTCATTTGAGCATGCACTTTAAAGACTGAATATATAAGAGTTTTGGTTCTAACTAGTTCATTTAAAGTGAAAAACAGCATTCATATTAACATCTAAATATCATCCTAATCTTAAATTAAACAAAAGTTCAGTAATTCCATTCAAAAAACAATGTTTTCAAAGTTTGGGGGATGCAGTTGGAGAAATATTATACTTCAAGGGATACAATTTATACATACAAGTGACATAGTTTAGAGGATTTCATGAAATTTACGCTAATTTATATGCATTGCATTAGCAAAATATATATATATATACACACACATATATATATATATCCGTTGATATTTAAACCCTTTTAATAGATGATAAGCTTGTTTGGCGCATAAGTTCAGAATAGTTTGATTCAGAAATATATAGTTTGAAGTTTGAGTTTTAAATTGTGTGATTTAAACGGTGATTTTGAACTAACGTTTCGAATATAAACGTTTAAAACAAAAACTTGTTTTTAGAAAACTATAATTTATGAAAAAAAAAGAGAGAATTGAAATGGTTTTACTATAGAAAATTATTCAAAAACGTTTGAACTTGAAGGAAGGGCAAAGTTTAGATTTTGAGTATTTAGATTGGTTTAAAACCGTCTTCATGATTTAAAACTACCTTATTTATTATTTCACAAAATACTAATTTGAGTTATGAGAGACAAGACAGGGAGAGAGATTACCCGAAAATTGCAGAAAGAGGAGAGAAACTGCCGCGCAACGGAGGAGAATGAAAGAAGATTTGGTCATACTCATCATGTTTTGGTTGACTGAATGAATAAGAAAATCAAGTAATTATTGTAACGCTTATATAATTTCCCCTAGCATTGCTATCTAAATATATATTTTGTGTGAGCCGGCCTAAAAGGATTAACCAAGCAATGTGAAACGGAATAAGCCGAATCTAGCTAAAAGTATAGAATAATTAGTGGACAAATTCTCAAGGGTAGAAGAAGTCTCTTTGGTTTAGTCAGACTATCATTCGGTTTTTTGTTCTGACAATATCAAGGCACTTCATACTTATTCAATTAATTTCTAGCCATCCACGACCAAATCATCAAAGTTGAATGGTCGTATACATGTACGAGGGGAAGATAATACCCTAAACACCCACAATCAATACCTACTTAAAAGTTCACAATTTCAACTGCTATGTACAGCTGTCTTTTTTTTTTCTTTTCTTTCTTTTTTTTTTTTCACTGCCCATGCTAATGCTATGATGAACACTCAATAAATGAATAAATATAAATAAAACATCTGAAATATTGTTCTAATTTTTACTCTCATTCATGATGATGTTATAAATGTCATTTATTTAGGCATTGGAATTTGTAAAATGATTTTTTATTATTTTTTCGAGAGTAGAAAAATAACTACTTTGTTAATTAATTATTAAGTGAAAATGAACATATAAACTGATTCCAGCAAAACAAATGTCAATTTCGACATATGCTATGCCAAATTTTACACTTAAATAGCGTTGAGTTGGAGATTTTTTTTACATAAATTTCAAATGTTAGTTTTGGAGAGGGGGATTTTTACATATACCATGTTTTAAGATTTACATGTTATAAATAATGCACATGTTTATTTTTGGCATAATTAACATGCATTATAAATAATAGTGTGGCATAAATAAACACAACTTTTAAAAATTAAAAAAAATGTGTAATTTTCTTTAAATATTTGGTATTACATTGAAGATACTCTTATAAGATAGATGATTGGAAAATGGTCATTTTGGGGGTACATTTAGAAAATAGCCGAGTTTTTTAAGTTTACAATAAATAGTCGTTTTCCCTCAATTAATCGCTTATTATGCAATAAATGATAACAAAATAAATCAGTTAAAATTCATATTTCTTTTTTTTTTAAGGTCATTATTTTCAGAAAGTGAATAGCTTCGGCCGGGCACAAGTATTTTACTGAACTTTTAATACATAACATCAACAAAAACCGTGCTTGGGAATTCTTATTCTGACGATTTTATGTGCATAAACTTATAAGGTGAGAGTTTAGAAGTTAAATCAAACTTCTTTTTTTCACAAATTAACATCACATGGGAAACAGAAAAAGTTTTAAGGTTTAGGGTTTAGGTCAAAGTGCCAAATTGGTCAAATGTTAGAATGTAAGTGCAATGGAAAAGCAGCCAAATGTAACCGACCGACATACGATGTTTTCATTCTCAATGGTACGGCCACAATATGTAGCCTCAACACAACACTACAAGACAAACATTAGTTACACAAACATATTAGTTTAATTTTTTTTCTTATCTTTTTTATCCCGCACATATTTTAAGTTATTTAGAAAGCATATCATTTTTAGAAATGTCAACCCAAACAAAACAATTTAGTTTAAACAAGGGTTTTTATTTTATCTTTTTTTATCCTGCACATTTTTTGAGTCATTTAGAAAGCATATCATTATTACAAATGTAAACCAAATCAAAACATTAGGAATGTACAAACAAAATGGAAAATGCCCATTAAATATATCAAATCAAATTGATTTACTAACTTCATCTAACCCATCACCATCAACCCTACAAGACAAAATCCAAAGTAGAACAGGCAGCGGGGTGAATAATGAGAGAGAAAATTGACCCCAATATATAGCTTTGGTTTTGACTAAAAAACTAACCAACTGGTTTACATTTCTCAAAAAACAAAAAAAAAATATTGTTTTGCGTGAATCACCATGACAATGAATTCCTAGCATTTAATCTGCATAGACCTGTACATTTGTCATTCAGAATGCTTGCTTTTTCGAAGAACATATACACTCGGGGAAAGGATTTTCATAGAAAGATTCTTCAGTCCTGAAGCGTCCCCGGCCTTTTATTCCTGGCAATGAACCATATCTGTTCCTTGGAGCTCCTTGCCTGCAATAATGGGAAATCCCAAGTGCTTTGCTTCCTCAAAACTTGTTTCGATGTGATCTTTCAACAAAGCAAATTGCGCATTTTTATCCTCTATCGATTTAACCATTTCTCTTTCTGTTAACCAGGGATTTTTTTTATTTGTTTTTTTATTGTTATTGGGGCAGGACATTTGGGAATCCAGTTTAAACCAATGGTTTGAACCTAAAACACAATAGCAATTCAAACTTTGTGAAGGAACACGCTGCAATAAAATTGGTTTAAACTAAAACTTTTTTGTCCGCACCAAATTCCCAAACAGTAACACAATTTAGAAGGGCAAAGTCCATTTCGAACTAAAACCAAAAGTGGGATAAATTATCCACGTTCCTATCATGGTTTGACAAACCTAGAGATCCTAATATTCATATTGTTGCCATAAAGTTACCTGTTCGAATGCATCCTCTGCACAAGATGAGGCAATGACGATTCTTCTAGCTGTCCATTGTCAAGCTTGTCAAAAATTTCAACAAGTCCTTTCCTGTAAACAAATTTAATGAGCACAGAGACTGGAAAAAGTGTAGAAAAAATTCTTTGTACACTGTAAGAAATCTTATAGATTACCAAGAGTGGAAAACAAATACTAAAACAAGATAATAATCCCTCCAATTTGTAGCGACACAATCATATCCATAGAAAAGGAGCTAATACGTTAACAGCTTCACACATTGAGTCGTAACTTTTTACATTTGAAAAATGTCAAGAGGAAGTGGCAAAAGCTAATACATCAACAACAAATTCATCATGTTGACAAGCCCTAGGACTTTTATTATAACTTTTATAAAAATATGGCAATCCCTGTTATACTTGATTTAGGGAGAGAGAGAGAGAGAGAGAGAGGACAACCTAATATGACAAAACAACCAGCGTACATAGTTTCCCATCAGGAACTTTGGAACCAGAAAAAAACTGAAACAAGCAAAAAGCTTCAACGGAGAGCTAAAAGCTTTCAAGCAATAAATATATATATATATTGAATATACTAAAAAGACTGGACAGAAGAGATGAAAGCAATACCCTAGCATGACAATGACATCATGGTTTTATTTGCGATTTTCTGAATTTTCAAGAAGGCACACATGCAGAAGGTGAGCCCAGCAAATCACTGGTGCGACAAATTTAGCAGCTTCGATCGCTTTCGTATTCAAAAAACAAATAAATGGCACACAGTTCACAAATTAGTAATTCCTACCTATCTGGTGAGATTGTCTTGCGGTGACCTAGGAATCTGCGGTGCCCCTCAACAGCTCTTGCCATGTTACCAGAATATGATGGAATAAACAAATCACTCTCTACAGAAATAATGTAATCAAGAGCAGCAGTCTGAGATGCATGATTAGCAAATGCTCTCAGCTCATCCTTGGTAGCTACTGTTTCCTGCCACCAATCCAGCAAACAGATCGTTATTGAAGCTTATTGGGAGGTCAGCACTATCAAGCCGCTTTATCAAAGCAATAATCGAACAAAATCAGTAACAAACCTTGAAAACGATATTTGGGAACTGGTATTTGAGCTCCAATAGGTATGTATCACCGCCATAGATTTCTCCAGCTGCAATATAAATTTGTGTTGATGAAGGATAGCCTAGAGCTCGAAGAAATATCCCCACCTCTTTAGGAGTTAATGGACAAAAGCCTCCTGCTCTTTGCTCGGTTGCATTTATTCTTTTAACCTTCCAATGGTTTGTG
>LNSY01375394.1:0-10509 GCA_002024485.1 Artocarpus camansi
GTTATTTTACAAATAAGGACCAAAGTGACACCAAAAAGGAGGAGATAATGCTACATCTTCCCCTTGGAAACTGATTATGATATGTGTGGAAGAGCAACTTTTTTATTTGCAACTACGTTCCTAGCTTTGGTTCCACAAATACCTAAGGGTATTTTTGAAATAAAAAGTTTGTTCACTAGTCAAAATCTCACCCATTTGCTACCTCTCAAAACTACCCACCTAATGTCTCTCTTCCTTAAAAGTTTTGATGATTTTAAGCCTCTAAATCATGTTTTACGGTGAAATCAAGGTTGTGGAGGAAGAATAAAGTAGTTTCAAGGCAAAACTCAAGCTTGTCATATTATGTTTTAGGGTTTTTATTCAAGTTTTGAGTTAGATTTTTATGGTATGTTATGGATTTGATATCAAAGGGTTTGAGAGGTTTTCAAGAGCTAAAAAGGGAGGATAAACATCTTCGAATGATTAGGTAAAGTTCTAGTTCTTGGAAACCAAGTTAAAATTTATGTTCTAGTATGCATACCATGTGTTTAGTGTATGTTATGGACTATGAAATGTAAGAAAAACATTGTGGTATGTTTTGTTTATGTGTTATGTTGATGATGATGATGATAAGATTGGAGGATTGAAAACAAAGGTTTTAGGCAAAAATGAGAAAGTATGACAAACTTTGTCATAAACATAAAGTTTAAGCATTCTAAGTGTTTCATTAAATGATTTAGATCATGGCATATAAAAGGAAAGTTATGGCATGATTATTTTAAGCATTAAGTCCTTGGTAAAATGTTTGAAAAGGTTAAATTGAAATTAAATCCAAGAAAATCAAGCTAAAATTTGGTTTTGAACAGATGGGTGTTTATGGGCATTTTGAAAGATTTAAGTGTATAAGGCATTAAGGGTAGGATTATATTCTAAGTTTAAATATGAGATTTATTGGAAATGTCAAGATGAACAACTTTCGTGAGGAAATCCTACTTGAATTCTAATCCAATCAAGTCACAAAATATCAATTTTTGTACTACCCATCTAAAAACCCCATGAAAATGAATGATTTTGAAAAAAGTTAAAACATGAAAGTTGTAGATCTCATCAAAGTTATTAAAAATCTCAAGTAGTTTGTGTAAATTCTACACGGATTTTGAGTTATGAATTTTACGAGATTTATTATGAAATTTCAAAATCATAATATGAGGAAAATGTTTTGAAATTGTTTAAGTTTGGCTAAGGAGTTTTTATAAGTTTAATCCTTGCAAAGAATTGGACATTTTGGCATAAGACGGGCATTTTTAATCTTAGGGGCAAAAATGTCAAGAATTTGTGTTTCGGGCTAAAAATCTAAAACTATATGGAGCAAAAGTTTTTCACAATGTAAAAATGGCTTTCAATACATTTATAGGCTGTAAGTAATTTATGTTTGAAAACCCAACAGAATTTGGGATTTTTTTGTTTTGGGATTTTTTTGAGAAAAACACAAAAAGGACAAAATTGTCAAGGATTTCATATTACAGTAAAAACCATAAAGTATTGTTAAAATAGAATTTTAACAAAAAGAAAACCGATATTTTATTTTTTGCAACATTACAAGTAGTAAAAAAATGTAAGTTTGTTTAAAATAGGTTCTAAAAGTTTTTCAAAACCCTTCAAGTGTAAATTGGTCATTTTTGTTAAAAGGTCCAATTTAGTAAAACTCCCCTTAGGAAAAATTTTTTTGTAACCATAAGTAACAGAATGCTATAGTAAAATGGAAGTTTAGTCATATAACGTTCAAATTATGTAACTTACGAAAAACCCATTAAAGATAAAATTGTCATTTTTTATAAAATCGCTAAAACAGATCCTGAGCTCTTGAAATTAGCAAAACACCCATAGACGAAAAATGTTTTGTATCACGTTAAGTAATGAAACTATCAAGTAAGATATGGAATTTGACCATAGAATGAATGGGTTGAGCAATAAATAAGTAAACTGATAAGTAATGATGCTAAGGAAAAAATGAAGAGTTAACGTTTAAGTTGTGTTATGGATTAAGTAGGTCGGTAATAAGAAAAGTTATCTCATAGTGGGGTGTCATTTGACTAGGACATAAAGCCAAGTAATAGAAGAAAAATGATAACTTGAGAACCCTAGAGCAATGTCCAGGGAAGTTTTAAACCTCACCTATAGCATGAAGAAAATGAATTTCAAGTGTTTTTTACATGTTTGAAATGTATTTGTAATGCATAGTGTTTTAAAAATTAAGTCATGATTTGTAATATGTTTGCATTTGCTATTTTTATTGTTTTAGACATTAAGTTATGCCATATATTATGTTTAATAAGATTACAAGATTGGTAATGGAAACCATTATAATAAGATAAGAAAGTTTCATACCACCTTCTCAATCCAACGGGAGTGTCATACTAAACTATGTTGCAATCTCGACGTTTGATGGTTGGGCTCATTTGGTATGTATACTTAAGCTCATAGTTCAAGAAAGTTAAGAATGATGATAAAAAGTTTATAAAAGAATATAAATGGAATCCATTATGATGTTGCTTGCATTCCTTTTTATGAGAAATGTTTTACAATATTTTATGAGAAATGTACAAGAAAAATGTTTATGATAAATATTTATGAGAAATGTTCTATGAAAAATAATTTATGAGAAATCATTTTATGGATATATTTTACGAAAGATGCTACATGAAAATGTTTTACGGGAAATGATTTATGATGATGTTTAACAAGAAAGGATTTAAGAAGAAAATTTTATGGAGAAAGTTTTATGTTTTGTCAGATTTTGTTTGAGTTTATTGAGTGAAAACTCATTACAAGTTCCTTCATATTATAGGCAGTATAATAGAAGACCAGTATGACTGGTTGATACTGTGTTGTAGTGAGATGGGTTAAGAAATTGCTCAATTTTTTTTTATTAGTAAGCAAGATTAAAGTTAAGAAATTATGTTTAAGTTAAGTAACGGTTAGAAAAGACGGGTCGTTACAAAATTGCCTCCCACAATGTTGCTAGTATATTAATTATATTGTTAGTATTTTAATGATATTTAATTATTATTCATAAATATGTTCCCAGTATTTTTATGAGAGTAATACTACTTCTTTTCCATTAAACACATTGATTTATTTATATTGTTGCTAGGATATTAATTATGTTGTTAATATTTTAATAACATATAATTGTTTTTCATAATTATGTTACTAGTATTTTAACGAGAATATTTGCTGCTTGAAGAAGTTATTCAAATATGAGACGTGAGATTCTCTTAATCATGATTTGAATACCAATTTGATATAAAACAACAAACACCATAATTTTACAAATTGAAAAAGAAAAAGATAATGATCCCACAATATGTGGGATACTATTTACTATATATATTATCATTAAATTTGTAGAAGTTAAAAAAACATTATCTTAAGATCGTTAATGTCTTTATACATATACATTGGGACATATAAAAAATATACAAACTATAGTCATAATTAACTCTACAAATAAAATTGGGTTATATATGTCATAATCCTTTCCCTTTTTGTTTCTTGGGAGAAAAAGTAAAATAACATATTTAGGTTAAGAATTAGTGAATTATGTCACACATTTTCAAAATGTATAGTAAATAGAATATTATGAAAAATTGAGATTTACAGCAAGGGAAATTGATAATAAAACCCCAAAACATCTTCACCTCTTTCTCTTCCCCACCTCCTTCTCGAAAATACAATATTTATTGAAAAAAATTACCAGCGACTTCAACGTAACATTGACAATCGAGAAATATACTATTAACATAGAAATACAATACTTACATGTAAACATAAGAAGTCATTAATGAATGTGCTAGACTATCGGTGGCCTAAAAATATAGTATTATCATGAAAATACTATATTTATCTATCAATACAAAATTTTTGTCAACGATGTCACTAGACTACCATCGACTAGGACATAAAGTGTAATACCCTCTTACGAACGCCATAGATATTGTTATATTCATTCGTTAATACTTTTAATTTTAAGATAAACTATATGATTGAAACTTAATTTGGAAAACATACCCAAGAATTAACTTAATCTATTATAATTAGCTACTTAATCACAAACATCCTTTAAATAGTTTGCCAATACCATTGTAAATTGAATAAACTTTTAAAACATCTTTGAAAATCTACACGCATAGTTCGACAAGCCGAACTTGAGACTTCGGTAGGCCGAAGTTCATCCACTAACAGGCCACCCGAGGCTCTACAAAACAGGATTTCAAAATCGATAAGATCGATAGGCTGGTACCGGGTAATCGGCAAACCGATCCATACATCGACAGTCCGACCAATAATGGTCGGTAGGCCGAACTATTATAAAAAAATTTGTTTAAAAACAATTTCAATGTTTCAAATGCAAAAGATGATTTATAATATTTTAAAGTTAAAGAGTCGTAGTTTAAATCTTTAAAACTCTTCAAATAAACATATTCAAAAATATAAAATGTAGTTTATATCCTTTAAAATTCCTTCCTTAGCGTCCTTCTGTTTGCAATCCATCATTCATGATTCATAAGCCCACCTTTGTCCTCCATCTAGTCCAAAACTTTCTTACCCTTATCTACAAAATGATGTAAAACTAAATAAGCTAAAGTTTAGTAAGCACATTTCATATCTCACAAGTAAAAACATTTTATGAACATCATCATATACATTATCATAATAGTGTACCATGCACCATTTCATATGGAACATATCTTTCATCATATTATCTATATTAAAACTTTGTTCATTTTATCTTAAAGGCCCAAGTGTTGCATCATAATCATCATTATAGGCACGCCGTCATGAGAAGAGAAGGGTAGCTAATCCTAAACCAAGCATGGCATCATTTTATAAACATAACATAAACATGGGTATACAACACTTGTTTAGGTGATATATATATAGATATGTACTTATATGTTTTGAAAGATATCATCATCAAAACATGCATAAACTTTAAACATCAAACTTTCATAATAGAACATCGTATATAATCATCGTGGAAAAATCATGACAAAACCATCATAAACATAGATTTCAATCTTTTCATAAACACATCATGTTACAAGTAAGAATGTACTTATTTGTGTAGCTTACTTAACCTTAATTTGTAGGTGACGTGACTATGGTCTCAATGTGCTTACTCCTTAGTGTGTTCATGTTATACATTCACTTAAAAATAAAATTAACATTCAAAGAATCATCCATTACCATAATACATATACAACTCCAATTCAAGAAATACATGAACACCGTTTTTGGCCTGACCTTTATGTAATCATAACAAAATAACTCATAATTCATATACAATTCAAGTACCAAACTTGGCAAGGGCAAAGTAAACATATAAACATATTACCATGATTTTTCGTTGATTATAAAAATTCCATTTGTTATTCAAAATAAGTCATACAACGTACAACATACAACACAAAATCTACCAATAATAACAACACAATGAGCAGTCCATACTTACATTCATACAATAAATAATTTACATCCCAAAATAATTCCATAAAAAGCCTGTATGCAATAGACACTAAGAACTTCAACATATCAAAAAATCACCTTTAAATAAATTCCATACAATGCAAAACATGTTTTCGAATTCAATGACAAAAATAGCTTTAAACAATTTAGGCAATCAATTACATGCAATCATTATTCTCAAACAATTAAAATAAATTTATTTAGACCCCAAAATTCATGTGAAAACATATTAACATATAATTACAGTAGCACAAAAAGTTTCATTACCAAATAAAATTCATTAAGTCATACAAAAATTTCACCCAATAACAATCCCTCAATTCATAGATAAAATAGTCTAAAAACCTAATCTTAATGAAAATTCCATAACACATAAAATATTCATCAAATCATCACCAAACTTTCCAGACCATAACTTAACATATACATGAACATATTTGTAAAATTTTGTTGGAAATTATCTTCATTTGCATCATGAACATAAACCTATATTTTTGTGTAACATAACTAATCAGCAACAATTTTCTGTGAGTGGCCGAAAGAAAAAAATTCATATTTTAATGTAGAAAAATCAAAATAATGTGAAATTTGAAGGAACATCACAGAACACATATGTGAACATCATAATAAAATTTCAGAGCAAAAAAAATTCCTAGACAAAGTTATGGCAGTTAGACTGAGAAAAGAGACATATTTTAGAAATACCTAGAATGAATTCTTACCTTAAAACAAATTCTTCTCAAATTCCTTCGAATTCTTCTATGTGTTAACCCACAATTTCATTTAAGTATTGTAGAAAATTAAGAAGAGAAGGGGAAAAGAGAATGTGTAGAGAGAAAGAGAGAGAGAGTGTGTGTGTGTGTGATAGAAAGAGGAGGTTCATTTACGTGAAAATGAAAATGGCGTAAAAAGAAGAGATATCTTCTTTATAATTTTAGGAATTTTCTAATTAGAATTGGGGCAATATGATGTGGGGAAATGGAGAGGATTAGGGGGAAAGTCAACAAATTAGCTCCTACTTACCATATTTCAATTTTCAAAAATAGGAAACCTTATCAAAGAATCTAATCAATCTAAAAGTCAAACATT
The DNA here is from genome assembly GCA_002024485.1 of Artocarpus camansi. Lineage (NCBI taxonomy): Eukaryota > Viridiplantae > Streptophyta > Magnoliopsida > Rosales > Moraceae > Artocarpus > Artocarpus camansi. Next base: position 6,598 of record LNSY01375394.1, read on the forward strand.
CCATTACCAAAATTGAGGAATCAATCCAAAAATATGTTAATCAATCAAAATTAATCGTCCAAATCATATCCAATCACAATAATCATCCTTGTCACAAATTTTGAAAAATTTCTACTGATTGGTCTTCAGTCGTCTTTGGCCTGTTAATGGTTCACCTTAGCTTGCCGAAGTCGTGAGATACGACCTGCCATTCCGTGAGGGACTATTCAGCCTGTCAATCTTGAAGGTTGGCCTACTGAACTGCCCAACACACTAACATTCATGAAAATATTAATTTATTAGAAAATTATTATTAAACATACAACGTAAATAATATAAACACTTTGAGCACATCAATTCTACGAGTCTGCCACCTATCATAATATTCAAAATAAAATAGTTAATAACATAATATCATATATTACTAAGGAAAATACTTAACGTCGTTATTCTTTTAACCTAATTTGTTACGTGGATGTTTGGTAGGTGTTATATAAAGTATTACCATAGAAATGCTATAATTCTATATAAATACAAAAATTTATTGACAACATTAATGGACATCACGGGCACCGGCATATAGCTGATAGCCAAGAAATACAATATGTATAATATTTCCACAAAATACAAAAATTTACAAAGGATATCATTGGAATACTGACAACTGAGAAATATAGTATTAACATAAAAATGTTGTATTTCTATATAAATACAAAATTTCTCTGATGACATCACTAGACCTCATTGACATCGACAACATTGCTAGCGACTAAGAAAATAAAATATTGGTTGCAAACTTGCATTGTGGCATCGATTCATACAATCTTGCAACCAATCTTGGTTCGGTGGTTACGTCTAGCTTTGCTATCACTCAAGGTAGGCCACTAGACAAAATGGTGAAGATTGTGGTCATGATCTTTGGTGAAGTTTCTGCCAAGGAGGATGAGAGAAAGGAGAGAGAAGAGAGAAAAAGGGTGATAGAAACGGGGAAGAAAAAGGGATTTAGGCCAAAGTAAAATACTAATTAAAATTAATAGGCCAAATTTTAGAATGCTTTAATAAATAGGCCAATAAAGTTTTGAATATATTTAAACTTGAGTGAGATTCCAAATATACCCCTATCTCCTTCAATTTTTCAAAAAAAAAAGCCAGACATACAGTTTCTCTTTGCTCTCCCTCTTTCTCTCCCCTCCACTTCTCTCTCTTCATGTTTATCACGATGCTAAATAGTCTCAAAGTGAGTTTGTCTTTGTCTTCAACCCTTAATTTCCCATTGCCCATAACTAAGCTTCGATCTCTTACTTCGTCTTCTCCATCGTTAATGGAGGGTATCAATAGGGAGAGAAGAGAGAGGATCTTCACTTCATCTTCTCCACAGTAGCCAATGGTTTTGACAAAGAGAGGAGATCGAGGGAGAAAGTTGGTAAGATAAAATAATCAAGAAAAAAAATCAAAGCATCAAGGAGAGACAGAAGAACATTATCGTCCTCGAACACTTTTGGCCATTGTCGCTATTGCATCTCTTTGACTTCTCCTATCCCCATTGGCTAGAAAGGCTAAAAATTGAAAATGAAATTATCAAAATTGAATATGGCCTATTTATTTATTAAAAGGAAAAACTATGGTGGGGGCGTTTTTATACCCCACCGATTAGATAACTATTTAATAACTATTATGGAATAAGCTGATTATTTGATAAATAGTTTTGGATGTGGGCAAACAATCAACACATCTACTTTGTTAAATATAAATTTTTAGCTAATATCAATCGTAGTCATTGATTCAATACACTTTTAATCAGAGTCCTTGAATTTCACAAAATGCCTAAACCCTTACAAGTATACTAACTATTAAGCAATTGATCTGTCTCTACAAACCTCGTTCGCTAGCACTAAGGAACGTAACCACCAATAATAAATAGAGCCGTTGAGGAACCCCAATTGCTAATGCCCATTAAAGCCTAACACCCACCACCACCTACTCAACAACAACGAAATTTGGCACTGGAAAGAGCCATCACATATTGTGGTCCACGATGTTGGTGCCTCAAAGTTAGGATCAAAGCAAAGGAAGCAGCCAATCAACAACATCACAAGGTCGTAAAATAATCTTGACGAAATCTGTTGTGTTGCAAGTAGCTCTCTTGTTTCCCACCTGTCTTAAGTATGAACATCACTTCGATTTCTACTAGGCCATAGGAGAGACACTAAATTAAAGCTTACTTACAATGTCAACGTTATTGGGTGTAGTGGTGAATAAGGATTGTTCCCACAAAGGATTGGCTCTAATTAATTAGTTATTAACACTACAATCTAATATACAGTAATACTAAACACAAAACACAATTTGGGGGGTTTTTAGAAATTAACTAAATAACTAAATTAACAAAAACACACAAAAATAAATACTAAATAATAATGACAAAATTGATCAAAAGGTCATTCGCCACCACTAAATGAAAACCATACAATTAATGACAAAATTATTCCCAATTCTTTTTTGAAACTACCAACCATAAATCAATAAGCTTTGTTATCCAAACTTTTCCTTACTATGTAGATTTAATAAGACAAGCACCTATTAAACCATTTTTCATTAAACAACCTAAAACAAACTCTTTAGATTTAATAACTCTCTAGATTTAATCTACTGAAACATTAAGATGAGAAAGATAGGTTAATCAAGGCAATAATCACACAAGCATAGATCATTTAACCTAGATTATGTTTAACATGTAATCATACGAAAAGTTGACCATAATCAATGACTGCAATTTGCTACTAATGATTAGAATAACAATACAATTATGGATAAGCATCCTAATCTAGCAATAGATTAAATTCAATCCTAATCTAGCAATAGATTAAATTCAAGTCCTATTTAGATGGTCACCTAAACAAAACAAGAAAATAATCATGAACAATAATTATGGAAGAACATAAACAATCTTAATTAGAAAATTGAAAAATAATTCTAAAAATTAATTTTATAACATGTCTTGGGTTTTGAATTACCCTTTAACCAAACAAAACTAAAATAACATAATTGAAAATAAAATAAAATAAAATCTGAAAGAAAAGAGAGAAGGAAATTTCTTATTCCTTCAAAGAATTTCAATGCAGACGATCCTCTTTAGAGCCACCACTTGATTCTCCTCCTCCTCTTCTTCTTCTTCATCTCTTAAGACTAAGAAAGACTAAGAAAAAGCTAATAAAAAAACCCATATCATTTATGTTATAAGGTGTGGCATTCATAGGTTTGTGTTTGGAGGATAAAAATGGGTATATAAGGCTCAAATTAGGTCAAAATTAGAGCCAAGAATGAAGGGACATGTGGGATCACTACATATCCCTTGCGGCCATATGCGACACAGCTTCATGGCTACGGATTTGGCTTTTGCACACAAGGGTGTGCTTTTTCGCTCATAGTCGTGCGCCTACAGGCTATCTGGCATGGCCACATGGTCTGATGCTTGACTACTCTATGTATCATGGCCCAATTGTGAGCCTTTTTCTTATGAGGGCACGGCCCAATTTCTCCAACATGTTAATTTTGTCTTAAAACTTTTCAAAAATCTAACTTTAGCCCCCAATTGACCTCGAAACTAATTAAATAAAATTCTTGAGCTTCAAAATTCCAATTTTTATCTAATTTTCATCTTTTTACCTTGAAACGCCTATAAAACACAAAATCATATGTAAAACATAAATTAGTCAAGAATAAAACAAAGATTCATAGGCAAATTGATTAGAAAATTCTATCAAATTAAGTACCTATCAATTTTGCAACGAAAAAGACATGGGACAGTTCTATTGGGTTTCATTTTTAGTTTATTCAAATTTCTTAATAGATCTAGGGTTTTTTCAAAAATGTATTGTATGGTGTGGTCTGACTGATCAAAGGTCACTACTAGGTCGATGAGAAAAAGAATTG
>LNSY01375571.1:0-11192 GCA_002024485.1 Artocarpus camansi
TTAATCACTCACATTCCTCACATGATTCACTTTATATCCAACAACAATCCATTCCATCATCTTGTTAAAGATAATATTAGATTGTGTCAAAATATAGAACTTGTTATGTAGGAAACCATGATGATTTTAGGTCAGAGGATTAGGATAATGCTATTGTGATGAGAATCATTTATGACAATTATTCATGCAATATTCTCATAGCGGGTCGATCTAATACATAATTTTTCAAATACGTATCTATGAGTTGACTCAATATCTCATACACATGATTAGTAAAACATAATCATCAGTCAAACTTCATACTAGTCTTTATTCATTATTATCCCATAATAATGACCGACTAGGGATAATTTAAAATATAATTCAATATTCACCTAAGAGTTTTACTATCAAGTCACATACTTGATGACTTTAGGTAGAATTAACTATTCATAAATTAAAAAAAATAAAAATTCCTATTTTATAAAATGCAAATGTAATAAATTCAATATGTGGTAATTACATAATTGGCCTATGGCACATCTCTAAAACATAACACATTACAAAAATTCATTGATTGAGACCAAACCCTAGAATGTAAATTCAAACATAACAATGACTCCTAAAACACTAAAATACTAACTATGGCAATCTTTCTCCCAAATACACTTAAAGTATAGTCACATACATGACTAAAAACCCAAATATCACACATGTAAATAAATTCATACTATACATACTTCATATCCTTGAATGTTTGATAAAATCTCTAAAGAATGACAAACTAATACTAAAGGCTATAAGGTTTTTAGGAGAAGGAGTCATAGAGGCTTAGAATGATGAGGAAAAAAAAGAACGTGATAAGATACTACACAAAAGAGTATTGTGTGCTTGGGGTTGTATATAATTATATACCCTAACCCTAGATCCCCACCTCAATCCTAAGAAAAACAACCAAATTCAATTTCTTAAAACAAAAGGTTAATTAGTTCATTATGTTTTCAAGTAGCAAATGAGATTGGACAACTACATATATCACGAACACATTCAAATGCAAATATCATAGCTTGAATACTTCATGTTCATTCAACACTCTAGTCTACTCCTCCCTTAGTCATTTTGGCAATAACGTTAAGTGACCTAAGCACTTATTTGTGCTATATGCACTTATATTAGAAAATTCACATTTTCTACAAGTGCCTTATGCACTAAGTTATTTGAATGGCCCATTATTCCTTGTTTTAGCCATATATACGATTGGTTGAAATAGAATGTGTGATGGCCACATTCTTTATATAGAGAGAATTTTTGAGTTCTTGGTTCTCTTTGGTTCTTGAATTTTTGTTGTGCACCATCATTGTTTAGAATAGAGGATTGGAAGCTCCGAAGCAGGAGAACGATGAGCTGCTCCAGTGGAACAAAGGAAGGCAGTGACTAGGCATCACTGAAGGATTACACAACATAGCTTCAATGGCGGAGGTATGTAAAACTATCCGTGTTTCTGCTTTTGATTTATATGCTTATGGTGATGCATATATTTAGTCTAATAGTTAGCATCAAAGCCGACTAAACCTCTGTCTTGAATGTTTGTGCATATTGTGTTTCTAGAAAAAAAAAATACCATAGAAAAATTTTTTAAGTTTTGGGTTATTGGTTTTGGAGTTTTTTTAAGTGAAAACTAAGATTAGAAATCGCTAAAATATTCGATTTCTAAGTTTTTTGCAATTTGAAATGTCAAAAACAATGTCCAAAAGGCCAAGAAATCCTTGGGTTTCATACCAAGTCTAAAACAAGTTGAAACCGGGTCAAAAGACCCAGCTAAAGGTTGAAGACCACTCAAGAAATGACAAGTTAATTCAATTTTAGACATTCAACATTAAAAAAATGACATGTCACTTTGCCTCCTCCCCTATAAAACGACGTGTCATTTTGAAACATCAATGGTACGTTTTTATTGTAAGAAATGACACGTTGTTATTGGGCTTAATACCCAAAATGACATGTCATTTTAAGGGTGACGGAAAATTAAAACAAAAATAAAAAACTCCAAAAATTGAAAAAAAAATTATGGATATTTTTTTTTCAGAATTTTTATTTGAATATTTTGGGAAAATTTTTATAAAATTTATAGATTTTAATATCTTATGAAACTTTCATAATATCCACAATTTTGATATTTTATAAATTTTTCATATTATGGTATAATTTATAAAAAACTTCATAATTTCAAATATTCATAATTATTTTAGTATTTGTTATAGATATCATACATTTTTATGTGGATATAATTTTGTATCTTTATGTACACATGTAGTTCATTATGCATAATTTATGATTTTTATGCATGCAATATTAAGTTCTATAATTTAGTACATTAAAATTGTGCGTAATAATCTTTTAGATTATGCTTTTTGAATGTATAATTTTAATTTATGAATTATAAATGTTAGTATATAAATTATTGGTTAGTTATTTATATTTATTAAAATTGCTTTTGTTATTTGCAATTTATTTATGAACAAAATTTAAAATAAATGTCTAATGATCCATATAATTTTAATCGATTAGAGTTTAGCTATAGCAGCTTTAATTATAAAAAAATTATATATTAAGTGATTTAAGATAATATATAATAAATTACATTATTGTAATTAATCATAATAGATATAATAAATTTTATCCTACATGAATTTTTATTATATTTCTATTGTTAATTAGGATAGAATATCATATTATATTTCTTAATTTACCTACAGGATAAAGAAAAAGAGCATAATTTTATAGTTTTATCATAAAGTTAAGTGAATCTAATTGAATTAGAACTTTAGCCCACTGGAAAGTTTTATATCACCAGATTCATAATTTTAAGGAACAATAATTTGATAGTCTTATCATAAAGTTGAGTGAATCTAATTGAATTAGAACTTTAGCTCATTGACAAGTTTTATTTCACGAGATTTATAATTTTTAAATCATGATTTACATTAATAAAACATGATATAAGTTTATTAGTCTCAAAATTATGAAATATAAGCATGTAATTATTAATGGAGCCTTGTAACTTGGGAATTACTTTGACATTAAATGTAAAATTCCTAAACTTAGAGGGGACAATTATAAAATATTGAAGGAGATAATTATTTTTCATCTTTGGTAAATGGACATAGACTATGCTATTAGAAAATACAAACCTGTTATTACAAACACTAGCACTTCATATTAAAGGGCTCTATATGAATGATGGGAGTGATCTAATCGACCCAATATAATGAATGATTCATAAAGACCAATATGTTTGTTAGTATTAGAGGTTCCATCGATTAACAGAAGAGTGTGAAGGCATTATTAAAAGCAATTGATGAGCACTTTGAATCATGTGATAAAGCGCTTGCTAGCAGCCTAATAATGAAAATTTTCATCCGTAAGGCTCACTACTGTTAATGGTGTGCATGAACACTTTCTAGAGATTAGGAACACTCAACTCAATTAAAGACACTTGAGATGATATATCTGAATCTTTCCTTGTGCACTATATATCAAACACTCTTCCACAACAGTATGAACCCTTCAAAACATTTTGCAATACACATAAGGAAAAAATGGTTGATTAATGAACTTATAACTATGTGTGTTTAGGAAGAATGGAGGCTAACAATAGAAATGAGTGAAAGTATGTTATTGACAACACAAGAAAATAATAATAAAGAAATAATAATTCAATCTCATTTGTTTTTTTTTTTTGAATCTAATATGATTGATATTAATCATAATATATGGTGGATTCATTCTGATTATATAATCCATATTCCAAATACCTTAAGGATATACAAAACCTAAGGATGCCAGCAGGAAGTGAATAAAGCATCTATTCAAGAAACATGATGTATTCACATGTAGAGGCAATTGGAATATGCACTTTAATTTAAGTAGTGATTTTATTTTGAATTAGAAAATATCTTTTATATTCCTAGTTTCTCTAGGAATCTAATTTTAGTTTTTTAAGACTTATACCTTTGGATTATTCCTTCAATTTTTTCAATTTTTTTTTAAAATTGATCTTGTTGAGAATGGTATATTGTATGATAGTCTTTTTTCAATTAATTTGCAAAATGATACCACTTATAATGCTATGCATGTTTACACTAGTATAAAATGTTGTGTTATGAATGAATATTTCTTTATATTATGGTACTGAAAATTGAGACAAATCTCCCTAGAGAGAATTTAAGGATTAGTAAAGGGTCAGCAAATGATGGAGCACATGGTACTTTAGATTTTATTGATTATGACACTCGTAAGGACTGCTTTAAGAGCAAACAGACCAATAAGTTTAAGAAAAGTGCAAAGAGGAGTACCAACATATTGGAAATCATATATTTAGACATTTGTTGTCTAGACATAGACTTATATAGTCCAAAACACTTCATCTCTTTCATAGATGATTACTCATGATATTTGTATCTCTACGTACTTCATAACAAGAACGAAGTATTAGATACTTTTAAGATTTTTAAGGCTGAAGTAAAGAAACAACGCGAAATGTAAATAAAGATCATGAGAATGAACAAAGTTAAAAAATTTTATTGTAGATACACTGAGAATGGACTAGCACCTGGTCCATTTGCAAAGTTTTTTCAAGAATATGGGATAATTACCCAAATACACCATCCTCGGTTTTCCAAAATAGAATGGTGTGACAAAAAGAAGAGACTGAACTTTAATAGACATGGTGTGGAGTATGTGTAGTAACTCCAAACTATTTGAATCCTTGTAAATTAAAACTCTTAATACGGCTCTCTATATATTAAAGTAAGTTCCATAAGAAACCATTTCAATTATGAAAAATTTGGAGAGTGAGTTTGCGACATATACACATTACGAGATACCATTCTGAAGTAAGAGCTTAAAACACAAAAGAAAGGAAATTGAATACAAGGACCATCAGTAGGTATTTTATTGGATATGTTAAAAGGTCTAAAGGATACGAATTCTATTATCCATCTCATAACACTAAGATTGTGAAATCAAGAAATGCAAAGTTTCTTAAGAATGACTTGATCAGTGGAAGCAATCTATCACAAAACATTGTTTTTAAGAAAGATCATTTTGAAGCTCAATCTTTCTACTTAAGTGAATGATTGTCATTCACAACACTCCTTAAGTTCAAACAAGTGTTGAAAAATCGATCATTGAAGTTCCACAAATTACTAATAATAATCTAGTAGATCAAATTGTTCATGGAATACTAAAATAATTGAACAACCAGTTGAACAACAAGTTTCTTAGGAAAATGTTGATACAACATTAAGAATATGTATTAGAATAAAGAAATCAACAATTCCTAATGATTATGTTGAGTATCTACAAGAGTCGGACTATAATATTGGAGCCAAAGGTAATACTGAAACATTTTCACAAGCCACGAATTGTACATAATCAAATTTGTGTTTTGACGCCATGAAAGATGAGATAAATTCTATAGCATCTAATGGAGTCTAAGATCTTGTCGAGTTGCCATAAGTTGTTAATGGGTGGACAACATTGAAAGATATAAAACAAAGATTGTCGTTAAAGGATTCACTTAAAGAGAAGGAGTCAATGACAAGGGGATTTTTCTCTTGTATTTGAGAAAGATTTTTCTCGTATTATTATGGCATTAGTTGTAAATTTTTTTACTAGAATTGTAACAAATAGATGAGAAAACGGATTTTCTCAATGAAGATCTAGAAGAAAAAGTTTACATGAAACAACCATAAGGATTTTCCTCTAGTGATGGTGAGTATTTAGTATGTAAGCTTAAGAAATCCATATATAGATAGAAACAAGCATCCTGTCAGTAGTATTTCATAATTTTATCTCGTGATTTAGTTTTATATAAAACATTATAGATCAATGTATATACCATAAGCTAAGTGGGAGCAAATTTTGTTTACTTATTCTATATATAGATATTATTTTACTTGCAACTAATAATAATAAGGGTTTGCTATATGAGATAAAACAATTTTTCTCTAAAAAGTTTGCTATATAGAATATGGGTGATGTATCTTTTGACATTGGCATTAATATCTATAAAGACAAATATAAAGGAATTTTAAGTATGTCATAAGAAGCATATACAAATAAGGTTTTAGAGAGGTTTTGGATTAAGTATTGTTAACCAAGTATAGCTCCCATTTGTAAAAGATGATAAATTTAATTCTTAACATTGCCCCAAAATGAATTATGGAAGGAAATAAATAAATGAATGACATCCCATATGCTTTAGCTATTGGAAGCCCTATGTACGCTCAGGTCCACACAAAATCTAACATTGCATTTGATGTAGGAATGTTAGAAAGAAATCAGAATAATCCAGGTATAGACCACTAGAAAGCTGCAAATAAAGTAATGAGGTATCTATAAAGAACCATAGACTATATGCTTACATATAGACGAACTAAAAATTTGAAAGTGATTGGCTACTTTGATTTATACTTTGTTCGCCGAGTTCATTCACAAAAATCAATATCTAGATACATTTTAATGTTTGTTGATGGAGCTGTATATTAGAAAAATGTAAAGTAGAATTTGACTGTAACTTCCACTATAGAGATTGAGTTCCTATGTTGTTTTAAGACTACTTTACATGATGTATAGACTAAGAGTTTCATTTATGAGCTTGGGATTGTGGATTCAATCGCCAAGCCATTGAGAATATATATTATGACAATTCACATATAGTTTTATGCCTAAAAATAAAGTGGGAGTCAAATTAAGCACATTGACATTGAGTATTTAGTCATAAGAAAACATGTTAAAGATAAAAGAGTGGTCATTGAATATGTTAACACTGAATTGATGATAGTTGATCCTTTAAGTAAAGGCATGCCTACAGTTTAAATTTAAGGATCATGCATATAGTATAGGACTTGGTTTCTTTATATAATTCTCGTAGTAAGAATGAATTTATAGAACTCTATTTCAATTGTGATATTTTCTCATATTTCATTTGTATATACATTCAATTGTCAAATATCCTTAAGTTTAGATCTAGAATAAATATAAGGTTTATTCATTAAGTATTAAGAGATATAATACATTATGATACATAAAAGATAATATATATTTTAAAAGGACCTATCATCATGATTCATGTGTTTAGTTTGTTACTAGGTAAATAATGAAATTTATAGGCCAAGTGGCAAAATGCAAGTGATTCGAGCACTTATTAGTGCTATATGCACTTATATTAAGAAATTCACATTTTCTACAAGTGCTTAATGCGCTAAGTTATTTGAGTGGCCCATCGTTCCTTGTTTAGCCGTACATGAGATTGGCTGAATAGAATATGTGATGGCCACATTCTATATATAGTTAGCATTCTTGGGTTCTCCGTTCCCGTTCCCTTTGCTTCTTGAAATTTTGTTTTGCACCATTGTTTTCTGGAATGAGGAGGGGCTGGAAGCTCCCAAGCAAGAGAACAATGAGCTGCTCTAGTGGAACAAAAGAAGGCAGCGAGATAACGTCATCGACAGATTGCACAGTACTGCTTCAATGGCGGAGGTATGTAAAACAATCCACATTTCCGCTTTTGATTTATATGCTTATGGTGATTGCATATGTTTAGTCTAACAATAACATGTTCAAACACAGCATTCAAATTCTTGCCTGATTATCATGAAACAAGAATGACTTAGAATTTTTTATTAATCAAAATTTTAAATAACTACAATGATTGCAAATACTTCAAGGTAATATTTGCACCATCTTGAAGTAATACTTCAAGGTAATATTTGCACCATGTTAAATTCATGCTTCTTAGGGAATTTCTCATCTCAACGCTCCACATCACACACCAGAGCATGATGGCTACTTTGAACATTGCCATCGACACATCATTGAAACTAGACTTGTTTTCCTTACTTATACATCTCTTCCCCTTACTCACTGGTCTTTTGTGTTTCCCATACCAGTATACCTGATTAACCGTCGTCCCACGCCTAGTCTTGGTCTTTCTTCTCCCTTTGGTTGTCTTTGTTATCGTGGCTTTAATCTTACATGTCCCATAAGCTAGAGTCTTGTTCCTAACCTCGTGTTTTTCTTGGGTGCTCTCTTACCTAGAGTGCCTATTTTTGTCTCAATATGTCCATTTCTAAAACTATCACCTCTTGTCATGTCACCTTTGTTGAGTCTATGTTCTCTTTTCGCTCACTTTAATCTAATCTTCCTCGAACTAAATCTGGCACGTCATCCACCTGGCTCCCTATCTCTACTTTATTCTATGTCATTCTCATTCACCAATCAGTTCCCTTTCATCCTACACCCGGTCACTCTAACACAATACTTGCGTCCATTAAGCATTTGGCTTCTACCTCTTGCATTAACCCCATATTAATACCTACTGTTATCCTAATCTCCTTAATCAATGCTCCCCTGTCCTTACATATCTCCCATAATCATCCCATGAAGACTTTTGCCAAAAACAACATCCATAAACTAATTCAAAAACTTAACCTCACAACCACCTTGACCCCTTGCTCAGATCTTAAACCCACTAACCATACCCAAGCTTTAAAAGATCACAAATGGCATTGTGCTATGTTAGAGGATTTTGACGTTCTTGTCTGCAATAATACATGGGATCTCGTGCCTGTGTCTCCCATATCGAATCTAATTGGATGCAAGTGGATCTTTCACACTAAACATAATTCTGATGGCTCTGTTGATAGGTACAAGACTGTCATGTAGCGAAGGTTTTCCACCAACGTCCGTGCATTGACTACCATGACACTTTCAGCCTTGTATTCAAACCGGCTACTTTTGTATCATCCTCCGCCTTATTGTCACTCATGGTTGGTCTATTCAGCAACTCAATATCAATAATGCCTTTCTTCAAGTTCATCTCACTAAAGACGTCTTTATGGCTCAACCACCTAGCTTTGCAGATTCATCTTGTCTGACACGTGTGCAAACTCCACAAAGCAATATAGGCCTTAAGTAATCCTCTCGTGCATGGTACCATGACCTTTGCACCTTTCTCCTCAGTGCTAGCTTCATTAACTCTTATTCCGACACATCTTTATTCATCTATAGCCACTCTAGTCATACCATGTATCTCCTTGTGTATGTTGATGATATTATCCTTACAGGTGATGACCCAACCATTTTATCCAACTTTATTGCCTCCTTGGCTGCATGGTTTTCTCTCAAAGATTGGGTGATTTATCATTCTTTCTTGGGGTTTAAGTGTTTCCTCATCCTCATGAGCTCTTACTCTCCCAACAGCGATGCATTGTTGATCTTCTCACAAGCACCAACATGGGAGATGCCAAATCTATTTAGACACCAATTGCCACCAGCCGGCCCCTTTCCTTATCAGCAGGCAGTAGCTTTAGAGTACCGAGCCATAGTTGGTAGCCTTCAGTACTTGGGCCTCACTCGTCCGGACATTGCCTTTACTGTCAACAAGCTTTCCCAATTTATACATTGTCTGACTATTGACCACTTGACAACCATCAAGCATCTTCTTTGGTACCTACACAGCACTCTTGATCATACTCTTCTTCTCCATTGTGACTTGCTACTTGCCCTTCAAGCCTTCTCTGACTCTAACTAGGCTAGCAACAAAGATTATTTCACCTCCACCAATACCTACATTGTCTACCTTGGTTGCAATCCGATATCGTGGAGTTCCAAAAAGCAACATACTGTCAGTCACTCTTCCATGGAAGCTGAGTATCACTTAGTTGGTTCCACTATAGTCGAGCTTACTTGGGTTCGATCTCTTCTCATCAAACTCGATGTTTTGCTCTCCTCCCCATCACCTATCTATTGTGACAACATTGGCGCTATGTACTTAAGCTCCAATCTGGTGCTCCAATCTGGTGTTACATTCTCACATGAAGCACATAGCTCATGGCTTTCATTTCGTACAGTGTTTCATTTCGTTTGAGCTAATTCAGCTTTGATACCATGAAGGAATTTAGACTTGCTAAAGACTTGTGCTTTCATCTTAAAAAGTCAACCTGTTAAGTGGAATGAACCTATGTTCTTATAAGTTGCTATTTGTTTTTATGTTTAACAAGGTGGGACTCAGGACTTTTTTTTCCTTTGCAGCTAGAACGACAAAAGAAATCATTGAATAGACCATAATGAGCATTTATAGAAATACGTACCCTCCAGCCTCATGGTCGAATATTCAGGGAAACAAAGGTGTCTGTCCCTGCAAAAACAAACAAAACATTTCCTTTTTTACACCTCTTCCAACAAAAATTTGTGTTCAATTTAAAACTGTATATGGGGATACATAATCTGGGAGAGTGATTTTCTTGCTTAGGCTAAATCAAGCAATAAATTTTGGTAAAGGTTAATAGAATTCTCTACCATTTTGAGTGTTGATTTTGGAAACAAACTCAGAACCAAAATAAATCACTATAAAGCTTGCATTTGCACACTGTTGAACTCTCTTAAATTGACAAAGTGCTAACTAACTATTGTCACTGATCAACTGTACCCACAAAAATGACAACATATTGTTTACAGATCATAAACCCACTGATTAAATCTAATTCATATTGAAAAATTTATCACTTTGGCTTTTAATACTCAGTGTTGCAAGGGAAAGTGAAGAGGATCCTCAAGCGGGCTTCATTTGCCTGCAGTGGTGCCACCTCCACTTCCTCAGTTACTAGAGGCTTTCTTGCTTCCCAAGCGACAGCAGCTGCAAAAAAGCATGCACAAATCCAACAAGATTATTCACACAATTTAGAAAAATTCATCACTAACTTAAAAAACCCAACCATACGTAGGTAAATATCAATGAATTTGTACAATAGACAAGTCACTCAAGAAAAAACTAACTAGATTTCTCTTCTCCCTTTCTAGCGTACATTATATATAGCAGTTTTATAACTACAGAGTTAATTGAAAAGCAGAGCAACTGCAAGATAAAAAGTCAGAAATTGCTTTCAATAATTCACTTTTGTAAGAAAATTACTAGGGTGTTTAACATGGTAGTAGGAATCATTAATTAAAACTGTTTTTATTGTAGCATATAAGAGCTTTACACTGTAATAATTTTTTTTTACTATAGCATATGAAAACTTTACGTTATTTATAATTAAGTTGGTGGTGTAAACTACTTTATACCAAACTAGTTATACTTAGGCTCGCCCACACCATAGCAACAATAATAATAAAAGAAACAAGTCAAAAAAAAAAAAAAAAAAAAC
>LNSY01375594.1:0-10123 GCA_002024485.1 Artocarpus camansi
TCTATGAATAACAAGTCTACACTATCAAGAGTCATGCCTCCAATGTACAAGCATGCATACAAATATAAATTGTGGATGTCACCCTTTGGTATATCAAATGACATAAGTGAAGACAACGAGCCATTATTCATCTTAAGATTAAGATATAACACATATAATTGTCTGAAGTGAATCGATTTGCCAAAATAAAATTATTAATCCAACTCAATTCATTTTACGTCTCGATCCAACACATTGTCCCTTATGACAATGTGCCAATGTTTTTATTCATGAAATCCACCTCCAATGGCTAAGATAAACCATCTCCCGTTAGGGATATATACAACATAACAATCTTTGCATGAATAAAGCGTCCAACTTTATTCCCTCAATTGCGGATCTTATGATTTAGACCGTTACATTAAGAATCATGTCTTTTGCATAATCTGTTCTTCATATGCCTAATTCTTAATGGTTTAAACCGACAATCTTAGACTATTTTTTGCTTGACATACATTCAACAAATATAAACGTAAAGAGGACAACAATTTGGTAGATAAATAATAAATAAACTCTTTATTGATAAAAATGTCTTCAAAAACACATTACATTCTTACTCCTTAGAGCATACATGTCTAATAGCAGCAAGGCACTCTTTGGAAGCTTCTTAACTACAAACAAAAACCCAAGACACCTATGAAAGAGCACATGATATTGTTGTGGGTTACCTCATTGAGGCTCAAACCCATAAAGTTGATATTGATGTTGAGTCAAAGATGACTATAGTTTTTAAAACTCTTTCTATGGAGTTCATCTCGTTTAGAGGTTTATATGATTTGAGAAATAAACAAGATGTGGCCTTAACTGAGCTGATAAAACAATCACAAGAGTTCAAAAACATGATCAAAGGATGGATTTACTAGCGGTGAGACAAACATGATAGTTGCATCTGGTTCCAGCTCCAACTCTAAGAATTAAATGATGAAAAATGCCAAGAGCAGTAAATCTTCTATTCCATCTACTAAGGGAAAGAAGAAGAAAAAGAAGAAGAAGAAGAAGAAGAAGAAGAGGAACCCAAAGAAGCTTAAGTGTTTCTTCTATAGGAAGGTCGAGCATATCAAAAAGAATTGCAAGGACTCCCTAGCCAAAGGAAGTAAGTGTGAATGTCTAGTTATTGAAACATCCTTAGTTGAAGAATCAAGTGACACTTAAATCATAGATTCTGAAGCCTCTAATCATGCTTGTGTTTATCTATAGAGGCTCAAGGAAATAAGAAATTTGCTACATGAGCACTTCACTTTGAGGATAGACAATGGGACCTTAGTGTTTGCTAATGCAGTGGGAGACATCCATATTTACTTTGATATTTATAAAAGCTTAATTTTGCATGATTGTTTTTATGTTCTTAAACTTAAAAGGAACTTAACATTTGTTGCTGGTTTATCTAAGAATTCTTATTCAGTTTCTTTGAATTATAAAGTTGTGATTCGTATAAACAATTTTTTTATCTATAGTGGATGAATGCAAAATAATCTATGTTTTATCAAACCTAAGATGGGCTCATTGCTAAAACTAAGATTAATAATAACGCTAAAAGGCTTAAAAACTCTCACTCTAATAAGACTTATCTTTGGCGCTTAAGATTAGGTCATATCAGCCTAAATAAGATTCAAAGGTTGGTAAGGGATAGACCTTCAAACCATTTAGAAGTGTAATCTTTACCGCAATGTGAGTCTTGTTTAAAGGGCAAACTAACCAAATGACTAGTTCGGTCTAAGGGAAATCAAGCCAAAGGTTCTAGAATTTGTACATAATCATGTTTAAGTCCCAAGAACATCAAGGCATGAAAAGGGTGCATGTACTTCCCCATTTTCATTGATAACTACTTGAGATATGGGTATGTTTACCTTACGCGTCATATGAGCAAAACTTTTGACAAGTTCAAGGAGTTTTGAGTTGAATCAAAAAAGTAATTAAGTAAACCCATAAAGGCACTTTGATCTAATCAAGGTGAAGAGCACCTCTCTCATAAGTTCTTAGAATACTTAGGGCCCATTTGTTTGACATATTGAGCCAACTCTTTGGACTCTAAGTTTAAAGAATCCTTTGGATACATGTGTTTTTTTCCTCAAAATCCAAATTTTTTAAATCATTTTAAATCCCTCCATTCTAAGTTTTCAAAGTTCTACCTCCTTGTCCCCTAAACTCAAATTAGTTTACTATAATAAAAGCCAAAATTTTCTCTCTTATATTTGTGGAAAAAAATCATAATTTCTTCATTTGATATCCAATTCAGACAATTCTTCTTTTATTACATTCCTAATAAAGAAAGAAATAAATCAAGATCTATATTGCATGTTATTTAATATCACCAATATTAAAATTCTATTAGATTTGTTAATAAATCAAAAACTTTTTCTAATATGCATCTACACACAAATTCTAATTTTATTCTCTATTTACATTGACACTTTAAACATACAACCAAATGTCAATTTGCATAGCAATTCAAATCACACAATTCAAGTCATAAAACTCAAATCAAAATAATCCAAATCAATATAATTCGAATCCATTTACCAAATGAACCCTTAGTAGAGAATAGGATTTTATCCCATTTGATTGCACTTGGTACTCAGCAGTAGAATGGCATAGCTGAGAAAAGAAATAAGACCTTGTTAGACACGGTTAAGTCCATGATGAGTTAATTGACATTGCCATTATCATTTTTGTGATATGCTTTACAAACCGCGTGTCTTCTTTTGAACAACATGCCTTCAAAATCGATTCCAAAAACTCCCCATGAGTTATGGATGAGTTAGAAGATATCCTTAAATCATATTTTGTTATAGAGATGTCAAACTTATGTCCTGCATAGGGAAGCAAATAAAATGGAAGCACGTTCAGATGTTTGCATATTTGTGGGATATCTAACAAGGGCAAAAGGTGGTTATTTCTATAACCCAAAAGAAAATAAAGTTGTGGTTTCAACAAGTGCAACATTCCTTAAGGAAGCTACATGAACAACTAAAAGCCTTGAAGTAGAGTGGTACTAAGGAAATGATGAGGGAGTGATCAGTCTTATGGTTCTAGTGGAAACTGACCCAATCAGTGTGGAAAAACTGGTCGAGCAACAACCTATAGAGCTTTGACATAGTAGGAGTATTAGGCATTAACCCAAGCGTTAATCCAAGAGGTATATGTTTGATGGTGAAGGTTACCTGGCTGAACTGGATGAACATGATAGGGATCATTACACTTATAAAGAGGCCATGGAAGATAATGATGCAAAATATATACTTAGGTAAGGAACATAAAGATAAAGTCTAATGACTAATCAAGTCGGGAGCTTATGGATGTTCCTAAAGGGTAAAACCTATAAGGTGCAAGTAGGTCCACAAGAGAAAGAAAGGTCTAGATAGGAAAGCTGAACCCTATAAAGCTAGACTAATAGTAAAGGGATACTCACTAAAGGAAAGAATCAATCACAAGGAACCCCTTTCGCATGTTGCCATGCTTAAGTCCAACTGTGTTTTATTGTCTATTACTGCCACTCTTAATTATGAGATATGGCGAATGGATGTCAAGACAGTGTTCTTAAATGGCCATCTTGATGAGACCATATACATGGTTCAAACAGACGAGTTTAAAGCTAAGAGTCAAAGAACAAGATTTATAAATTGTTAAAGTCTATTAATGGACTTAAGCAAGCTTCTTATTCATAGAACATAAGATTTGACCAAGCAGTCAAGACATGGGTTTGAACAAAATATGGACAAGCCATATGTTACAATTGCATTAAGGATAGGAATATGGTTTTTCGACTGCCCTATGTAGATGACATTTTACTTATTGGCAATGACTTAAGGGCGTTGTCATCAGTCCAAATTTAATTGACCAAGCAGTTTGACATAAAGGACTTAGGTGAAGCTAATTTTTTTCTAGGCATCCAAATCTTTTGAGATAGAAAGAATAAAATGATAACTTTATCCTAAGCTTCCTACATGGATAAAATTCTTGAAAAGTATGCAATGCAAAATTCAAAAAAAGGCGGGCAACCATCTAGATCTAGATTACTCTTTCTATGAAAGACTATCTAAAGCCAGATGAGAAAAGAAAATACGTGAAGAAGGTGCCTTATGTTTTGGTAATGGGTAGTCTCATGCATGTTATGCTTTGCACACGACCTGACATATCTTATGCAGTCAAGATAATGAGTCAATATCAGTTAGATCTAGGACTAAACTACTAGGTTACGGTCAGCATATTTTCAAGCACCCAAGAAAGACTAGAGGTTATATGCTAATATATTCTAATGAGGATCTAATACCTCTTGGACACACTGATTTGGATTTTCAATACTGTCTACACTCGGGGTGATCGACTTTGGGGTCTATGTTTATTTTGGAAGGAGGCACCATTACTTAAAGAAGTGCAAAACAAGGTTGCAATGCTAATTCCACGATGGAGGCCAAGTATGCCAGTGAAGCTTCAAAAGAAGCTATGTAGACCCATAAGCTCCTTAGGATCATGAGGTAGTTTCTAGTATAGATAAGCCTATTACATCAGACTATGATAACAATGTAGCCGTGGCTAATACTAAATAGTCAAGATATCAATTGATGAATAAGCACATAGATTAGAAGTATCATGTGATAAGGGACTTTATTAAGGAAGGGCATGTGGCAATGAATTGGCTCGCATCAGAGGACAATATAGCTAATCCTTTCATAAAAACACTACCTACAAGGACCTTTGAGATGTACGTAGAGGCTATAGGGATGCGTAACATGTTATAATTACTCATTTAGGGCAAGTGGGAGATTATTAGACTAGATGCCCTAAGAATTAAATGATATAATTTTTTAAGACATTTAATCAATGAAAAGTTTATTATTGTCATACATCAAATATGTCTTCTATATGTTTATTTATGTTGAATGTATGATAAGCAAATAAAAGTCTGAGACTATTATTTTAAATCTTTAAGATTGTGTATATAATAGACTGATTATGCGAAAAACATGAATCTTAAGATGATAGTCCAAATATAAAAAGTCCACAATTAAGGGGATAAAGTTGGGCATTTTATTCATGTTAAGATTGTTATATTGTCTACATCCTTAACGAGAGATGACTTGTCTTTATTATCATAGTTGGACTCCATAAGTAGAGACATTGGCGTATTATCATCGGTAACAATATATTGGATTGGAACTAAAGTTAAATTGATTTGATTAATAATTCTATATGAATAAATCAATTCACTGTAAACAATCATATGTGTTATGTTTTAATCCTTAAATGAATTAATAAGTCTATATCCTTGATTCGTGTCCTTTGATATACCAAAGGGTGACATCCTGAATTATATAAAGGTACATTAAAAACATTACTCTTGATTGGCGTAGACTCATTATTCATAGATTTAGCATCCATAGCTCTTTTATATAGTTAATAATATTCTCTTATAGGCATTATCTTATAATTAAAAATTTGGAGCGCTCAACCATTTGGATATTTACGTGTAACCAAATAGTATACTATTCGTATTAGTTATGAACAACAAGTATTTCAAAGGTGAGATAATAAAACATAAGTAAATATCTTCAAGAAGGTAAAATAGAATTTATCCTTAAACCAATTAAGGATATCTTATAAGGATGTTACATATTTTAATCGATCATGGACTTATAACTTATTGGAGTTTAGTAATTTGTATATAGTTCAAGAGTACAGTTCCAAGCTTTTAGTGAAATAGCTATGGAGTTCGCAACTATAAAATGTACGTGTTAGGGTCATGTCATTTTATAATTATAGGAGCTTGATCTACATAAGTCCATTAGGTCTTGTTTGCTAGCTTACATATTTTCCTGTAACGATAGGCGTGCTTTTCCAATAAATTGGTAACTTATGTTAATTCTTAGATTAGCTTAAATTAAGTTGATTGGATTTAATAATTTTTATTAGTTTGGTTGAAATTTATGAATTAGTTCAAAATAAACATGTTGAATTAGTAGAATATATTTTATTTGATATGAGATAATATATATAAAACTGTTGTAATTAGATAACTTCTCTATTGAATTATTTGAATTAAAACTGAGGCTCTACCTAAGATTATCGTGTAAAATAAAATATGGAAGTTTTTAGGATTAGGTAGACTGATGGGTCGATGACTAGGCCTAGCCGACCAATGAAGCATAACTTGAGTTACATAAGTGAGTGCAATAGGCAGGCTAGTGGTCCTATCCTACAAGCAAATGGGTGTAAATCAAGTCATGCATTTTGATGCAGTTTTTAGCCTAGCTACAAATTTAAAACTCTATCTACTTAGAATTGAAGTCCTACTAGCCACTATAAATAGGATACTTATTTCACTATAAATTGGATACTTTTTCCTATTGTTATTTAGATCATTCGAGAAATTTACAGAGAGTATTCTAGAGAGAGAAACTTTGAAACTCCTATAGGGCTATTTTTTGACATCACGTACTATAGGTTTCTCTTGTGGTTAGATAGAGACGTTGTCTGAGGAAAGACTAACGACGTGTACCAGTTGGCATTTTGATCGTGCAAAAAAGAATACAAAAGAAGACCAGTTTGTTGAGGCTCTTTAGCAGTTCTCTTATAATGGATCTGACAAAATCATCCCTATTTAGAGCATGGTTTTTGATCTACTAGAGATACTGATATCTTTTATTAATTTATCTTACATAGCATGTCTAACTCATTTTATGGAAAAATTTTTTAATTAAAAAATTTAAAATTCTGTTATGTACACATTTTCTAACACATCGACCATTGGACCATGAGGGCAAGCCAAAAAAATCAACATACAAATTACGTAATGTAATGGGAAGGCAGTAGCAAAGTTGATGCTACGTGGGAAATGTTGGAAAAATAGTTCGATGAAGCACCAAAATTTAAAACAAAAAATTATTCAATCACCAAGAAACTAACTCATGATGCTTTAAACAATAAATCAAATATGATTTAGCATACATGTTGGAGACCGAAAACACACTTCTGACTGAACAAATCTTCAAGAACAAATCTATATTGTTAGATCTTCAATGTTATTCTCTTTCTTTAGACCATTGTGTGTGGGGGGCACAACTCAGCAAAACTCCTCCATAGCTACACTCCTTCCAACAACTCAAGTAATAAGGAACTAGGACAACAAAAGATGAGTAATCAAAGCTCTACTCTTTAATTTATGCTTAGGCAATCTGAGAATAAATGAAGACCCTAGGTCTCTATTTATAGAAGTATCAGAAGGAATCAAAAATTTATCAGGAGTCAAAGAGAAAATTTTCTCTTTCCAATATCTGATAATGGTGCCAATCAGGAATAAAAATCGCTCCATGGCCACCATTTCCTAAGGCACTATAGAAATCCAACCAATCACAATGCAAGGAATTTATGATCTTTTGACAAATTCAGGATAATTCAAATTTAAATAGTTTTCAAATTAATTATTCAAATGCCAAATTTAAATAATTAATTATTATAAAATCCTAATATCTACTATGAATAATTATTTTGTAAAATTAATTAAATAATTAATACTCCAAAAAACAGGCAGATGTGGCACAGCCACAGTGTGCTCTACGCCCCTTGTCAATCCAAACCTAGACTGTATTCCACACGTCCCATTAGGCCCACTAGCCAGATTCCTATATAGCCTTACCCGTGGAAATCTATATTTGTCTAATCTGTCATAGAGAATTAATGAGCTATCATTGGAACACGAGAGAACTGTTATCAAGCTATGATTATAACTGATAAATTAATCTCTGATTAATTTCCCACTTTATTAACTTTAATGTCATTCCACTATATACTCAAGCTACACTCTTGATAATATATAGTATTATGAGACTCCCACTATATAAGTCTCATCCATGACCTCTTATATTATATGCATCTTGTAAGGTTATCCATAATCAAACTAAGGACTTAGTTTCAATTTATTTTTTGATTATTTTATCTAAAAGTACCATTATTTCACCATTGTAAAATTCATTCCTTTTGAAACACATACAAAAAAAATATCATCCGATTACCATATATATCCAGATGACCGAGGGTTCGTTACATTTTCAAATATCTAAATAATGCCTTTGAAAGAATAACATTAAATCTTTGCAAGAAAGCTACAGATTATGTGTCTATGGATTATGCTCTCATAGAAAATAGGTTGCATCTCCAACATACTGGTCAATAGAGCTTCATTCATTAGAACTCCTGCCTTTGACATATCAAAACATACAAGCAATAAACATAGAGTTATGAATCCATTTTAGGATTAAGATAATACATAAATGATTATCGAAGCAAATTGATCTAAGAGAAACAGAATTATTATTATTAAATTAATTCAACTTTAGCTCCTATCCAATGTGCAACCATCACTGGATCTATCACACTGATGTGTCTAACATAGAGTCAAGCCACTCCAACAGCTAAGATAAATCGCCTTCCTAATTAGATGTCAATCCCATTATAGCCTCAGCATGTATAAAGTGCTCAACTCGATATACAGATTGTATACCATATAATTTAGACTATTAAACTCTAAATTGAATCTATCTGCATATAAACCCCATTTATACCCAATTCAAAGATTTGGTTCATAGTCGTGGATCACATGTTTGTTTAATATGCAATCTTTACTACGAAAATAATATGAGGACCATTATTAATACATGAAATATTTGCATTACTATTTATATCACCAAAAAATGTCATAAATACTATTAAAGTATTTATTCATGTTACTTTTATGGCAATTTGAAGATGAGATCAAGGCCTACTTATAGAACCTTCTTTTGAGGACATCGGCTTTAGCTAGCTAGAGTGGGTTGTTAGACCTCTTAGATTTGGCAAGTCAACCCATATGCTTTCAACCGTGGGCCAAGGTCATGTCTTGCCTAGTGTTTGTAGACATGATATCCTAAGGATTAAATGATTGTAGATGGGGAATCTACAATCAAATTTTAAAATTCTAGATTGGGTTGCTAAAGTTCTTGTTCAAGGAACTAGGTCCCTCAAATCACCTTTAGATAGACCTAATGGCTTGAGTTTATGTGCAAGATTGGAGTGTAATGAAAGAAATAAATAATGCTATAATAAAAATAACACGTGAGATTTATAGTGGTTTACTCTGTTAATGAAGAGATACGTCCATTGTAATATGCTATAGTATTATGTACAAATTACAATAGATAAGAAAATAAATGGGCAGAGTTTCTATATCTTTTTTAGTATATCATATGAAGAAACAACCATCCCTTTATATAGAGGATCAGGAGAAATCGTGGCTCCCAACCATCTAGCAAAGTGGGACAATAAATTTGTTAAATAATTGCAATAATGGGACACGTGTCGATTCATGATAGACTGTAAGAATCACACCTCCCCTACGTTTTGGTCCATGACTAGACGTGTTGCAATCGTCAGTTCGTGCTACTAACCGTCAACTGTGGCAATCGATCCAGTCAAACAACGACTAGAAACAAGTATGAATTATCTTGTGCAGGCTGGTAAACCGAATGCCTCTTCTGCACAAGAATCGAACCAATCAAACCATACAAATCATCGATTTGATTGGACATCTCAATTGATTTTATTCGATTCATTCGATTAGTTTCAACACTGGGCCATCTGGACCTATCGGTAATTTAGGCCTAACTAAATTACACGCCAACAGTTAGCCCCTACTCCTTGGTCGAAGTAATAGACTACAGGATTAAATAAAGGCTAGGTTTTGGTCTGATGACATGTCACTATGATCAATATCATGCATCCACACTTGAATCATTACCTTTCCTTGGGAAGTCGTGATACCCAACTGCTTGTTACATGTGTCATCATGCGATTGGCAGGCTCCAAAATATCCTTACTATGCTGAGGTATGCATATGATTCGAAAGGATGCCACCTCGGTTTATGCAGGAACTCAAAAAGATGCAAAATCTTGGCCTTCGGATCAATTTGCCTAGGAACACTCTCAGCTGTAGATCAAATTTCTTCAGACAATATATAATATGGACTTTTCTCTCTCCACTTCATTTTGCTCCTTCCTTCTCAAACTCAAGGCAATTTTCCTTCATTTTCTCAAAGTTTCCTAACAATTTCCA
>LNSY01375669.1:0-10705 GCA_002024485.1 Artocarpus camansi
CATGAGGTCCCTTTTTTTTTTTTTTGGCTACAAGCCCGCAACAAGGTGTTGAAATGAGAGAATTAAGGGATGATGGTCTAAGTCGTCAACCAACGAAAAAAAAGGGTTATTTTTGCAAATAATTCGAAACAGGGAACAGAATTGGAACAAACGAAGAAGGAAAGAGAGAGAGAGCGAGAGAGAGAGCGAGAGAGAGAGACAGCCAAATTGGTCTTCTTTCTTTCTTTACCAGGGAAACCAACGAACGAACCACAAAAACCCAAAAAAATCCTAAATCCAAAATCCAACACCAACCCACCAACCCCAATCCAAACATATTTCCAAAGATTCAAGCTTTTGCCACAACCCCATTTCATTTGTTCTTCTTCTCGACAGCAAAAATTTTCCTAACCCCCCCCCCTTTTTTTGGGTCTGTTGGTGATTAGATATTTGTTTGTGATTTTTCTTGTTCCGCTTTTGCCCCTCGTGATCCTGAGTATTTCCTCTGTGTACCCTTCTTCTTCGTCGTCATCCATGGCTGTCTTCTTCTTGTTCCTGTGTATGGCGGTCATGTCTTCTTCTTCTTCTGTCCAATCTGTTTCGTCTTCGGCTGTCTGCAGTGTGGAGGACGACTTCAATTCTTTACTCCTCCATAGGCTCCAATCTCGATGCCCTCTCTCGAGCTTCCCCAATTCCCCTCTCCAGGTGCGTTTCCCGAATTAGGATTCTTCCATTTCTGCTTAATTAATCATTTTTAATCTGAAGTTGATGGTTCTTTTGTTGATTGGAATCTGGTTTGACTGTTGATTTTTCCTGTTTAACATATTTGAGCTTTTTTTTGGATCCCATAGTAGTGAGATAATTGGAGAATTAGAGTTCAGATGTGTTTGGTAGGAGGGAAAGTAGATAGGAAAGAAAAAGGATATAACCTAGGTTAGATAAATTGAGAGGGACAGGGATTTCTCTTCTTATTGTTTTTGGGTATGGAGTATCTGCTTCAATCATTCTGACTCTAGAAGGATCATAATTTAAGACTTATGGAGGATTTGAAATCCCATTCCCTAATCTAAAGTCTAACCCCTCCTACCGAACAACATGTCCTAAAATCCACAATAAATCTTCCACTTTTTCTTCCTAGGCCCGAAGGTTGTGTAATGAGAGAGGGAGAGAGAGTGGAGAGGAATGGAGGAGAGGATAATGGTTTCATGTCATTTTGGTCGTGGGTGTCGTAATTCTTGAGCATGTCGGTTATGGCAGTTTGATGCCATTTCATGAAAGGACAGAGAAGGATCAAGTAAGTATAATGGGGGGTTGAGGGAGGAGGGTTTTTTAAGTGGGTTTTCGATTTCAGATTTTGTATATAAGCGTGCAACCATTTGTACTAGTTCTATCCAACCCATGTGGGGTCACAAATGTATCTTCTCCGGTATGTTACGTTAGGAACTGCTAAATGGAGCATGAGATGAGCGGCTTATGTATATACCCAAAGTGTAGATGAATACCTAGTGTTACTCCCTGTTATATCTGTAATGTTTTGTTTAGGACTCACGTATATGTGTTCCTTCATCTTTATGTTTTTTGCCTTATTATCTTAAATTAATTTAATTGTTTTGAATTCTCTGGGACCCGAGAGGACTGATTGAGATCATGTGGTCTTAAATGGTTGACAACTTATAATTGTGTTAGCTTTCCTTGTGTATGGAATGGAAGGGTATCTTGTTGACTTGGAGGGATAATCTTAGTTTGTGATTTTAGGAATTCCCTTGTTTGTTTTGATGTTATCCATCGGATTAGGACTTGTATTTTTATGTCAATGAAGAGCTTTTATTTTATTTTATTTTTTACAGAATTGGATACTGAGGATTTTTGCAGATTACTAGATTGGAAACCTACTGCCTCTTTGTTCTCTTTTTCTCTTCTTCTCTTCTTCCCTCTCTATTTCTTCTCCCTTCTTTCTTTGATTTTTCACCTCTCTCTCTCTCTCTGGTTCTACGTCGTTATTATTGCTACATGCATAATCCTTTTGTTTTTCCCTTGGGCTTTTTTTTTCCATGAAGAAACAATTCTCTTCATACGTAATGTTCCACAAGATGCTAGTGAACAGTTTGTTAACTTCGGTTCCTGGTTCTTACACTTTGTAAATATCTGGGTTTTTTTTTCATGGGAGCTCCTTTGGAGTTTTCTTAGTACAAATTTTCTTGTACCATCTTTTTTTTTCTTTTTTCTTTTTAACTTTTATTTGCAACTTGGACTTTGTATTCTTCTCTAGTTTATATGCGTTGAGTCCTATATCAGGGTTGCATATTTTTTCTATTGCGTTTACAACTTCAACTGCTTGGTTTGTTAAAGAAAAAGGAGTGCTAAATGATGGGTGTTGGTCGATACACGTATGCTGAGGGCATTATTTGTTCTATGTTTCTCTTTGTGTCTGGTGCTAATGGGATATGCAACTAAATTAGTCAAGTTTGATCCTCTATTAGGCCATTTTTAATAGTATCCACTCCTAGATGGTCACCAATGACAGGTAAAGGAAAAGACTTTAGTTAGGGGGGTGTTGTGGACAACTACAATAATAAATGTTGTATCTTAAAATTATCTAATAAGTACTATTGTTTTGTTTGATTTGTGAGTTTCTGTTTCTTGGTGACCCTTCATTCACGCTCTTCTTCATTGACAGAGAAATTCATGGTTTTTGGTGGGAGTAGGATGGATAGGTTTTCTTGGAGGTGTCTATTGTTATCTTCTTTTTGGTTTTAATGATGGAATGGGAAGATTCATGTCAAGATGTTTTTTCATTTGTTGGCTTTTTAACTTGGCTTATGTGTATCCTTTTCTTGTCATGCCATTGGATCTGGAATGTGGCGTAATTTTTCTTCTTATTTCTTTATCGGTGAAGTGGGGTGGAGGGTTGTCTGTGATTTTCTTATGATCCAATTAGTCTTCCCTTTTTGTGAAGGATTTTTTTAGGGTTCTTTTCATTTTTTAATAGTGATTATTTCCATATATCTTACGGTATTTTATACAGAAGTAAAATATTGACGGCTTAAGTATTAAGAATAATTGCATTTGATATCCATACATGCATAGGAAACATAAATTCGGTTGGACTTACTAATTGAAAGGGTTCACCTATCATCCAAGACTCTTTAATGTGCAACGATATATTTTAGTTGAAGAACAACACAATGAACTTGTTCCTTTCTGCCTTGCATATGGATGTACCATATGTTTATATATCCTCTATGTTTTGATTCAACTTCTTTCTGTATTCATTGACTTGTCAAGTAGTGTCAGAGTAGTATGTTGAAGTCCCAAACTTGGATGAAGATGTGGTTTCCAGTTATCTCTCTTTCTTTTCTTGAATGTTCCATGAAACCAATAAGGTTCTTCAGGTTTCATTTCCTGATTAGCATTTGAAACTGAGTTGTCGGAGTTGCTTTTGCAAGCTTAAAATGGGGACAATGTGTGGAGGGGGGGAAATTTGGGTTTGTCAAAGGGATAGGCAGATTTAGCGCTAGCACTAAGTAGTGCTGTTTCATTTATATTTGCCTTTCAGATATTGATTTACACCGTTACGGTTGTCTTTCTCTCTCAATATCAATACATATCTATGAAAAGAGTGATGATATAAATGTACATAAGTTTTTTTGGGTGTGTGCGTGTGCGTGTGCGCGTGCATGTGCATAGAATTATGATGCTTTCTTAAATTACAATGTGGATTGCTTTGAATTCTACACGTTCAAAGCTTGTCAGGAATCCTGATTCCCAAATTCATAAATAATAATAATAAAATATATTGTTTTTAGTCATTAATATGATATAAAAAATTGCTTTGATTTACATGGATGTCTTTTTCTCTCAATATCATTGCATATCTATGAAAAGAGTGTGATGATATAAATGTACATAAGTTTGTGTGTGTGTATAGAATTACGATGCTTTCTTGAATTAGAATTCGGATTGCTTTGAATTCTACACGTTATCAAGAATCCTGATTCCCAAATTCATAAATAATAATAAAAAATATATTGCTTTTAGTCATTAATATGATATATGTAGTTTTTTTCTCCAGGTTACTGGAAGCTTCCTTGATAAAACTCTGGCGTCTAAGCGGAGAACTGGATATACAGTTGTCCTATTTTATGCTTCTTGGTGTCCATTCTCGAGCAAGATATATCCAAAATTTGAAGCCCTTAGCTCCATGTTCCCTCAAGTAGAACATTTGGCAATCGAGCAATCTTCCGCTATGCCAAGGTGTGAAGCTATTAACTTGACCTGCTTCCTATTTTGTGATAATTTCTTAGCAAAATAATAATCACTGGTGCCTTTGGTTTAGAGATAAGCAAGTAGGGAGGATACCGGTTAAACACTGATTTCGAAGAATAATCGAATAAAAATTTTGTTGTGCTTTCTTTTTCTTTTCTTTTTTTCCTTTACATAAATTGATTCCTTAAATTACTTTTTGTGATATCTTGAGAACTTGTAGGAAAATGTTTTTCTTATGTAATTTAAATATTCAACTTTTCTACTTCCACCTCGGACTGTGTTGGTAATTTTTTAAATAAACAAATGAACAAAAGAAAAGCACAATGCTCCATTCTTGTCACTGGTACGTGACTTCTATTTGAGCAAATTGACCTACACTTGATAAAACCACGAAAATAGTGGCTGAAAGTTGATATGGTCTAGTATCTAAACTTATATAGGCATGTCAAAAATTTTTCTTGTTTCTTGTTCCTTTTTTTTTTCTTGTCTTTTCTTTTCTTTTCTTGTTTTAAGTTGCAGGATTGTTGTAATGCCTACTTCTCTTGCTTTGTGTTTGTTGCAGTGTTTTTTCAAGATATGGAATCCATAGCTTGCCGTCAATATTAATTATGAACCAGACATCAAGAGTGCGATATCATGGTCCAACAGATCTTCCCTCTCTCATCCAATTTTATGTGAAAACCACGGGTAAGAACCTTGTAAAGATGATAGACTTTATTTTTATCTGTGTGTTCATTCTTTTGTGACACAGAGATGTTAAATATCTTCAATGCTCATGTCCTATTCCAATTGATGCTATCGAGTAATTTATCTTGTGCTGCTAACCATGTTGTTGTTGCATTTTATTCATCAACAACTATCACCCCCTAACCAAATCTGTAAAGCGAAAACTGCAAATGGTATAAAGTCTTGATCTACATGCATCTCATATTCCCAGATAAGGTTAAGCTCGGAGGTGCGTTAGGTGTTTCATATTTTCCATGTGTGTGTTTCAGGACTTGAACCAGTGCAATTTCTTGATGGGGATCGATCAATCGGCTCAGAAAGTGGGGGAGAATCTGCAATCCATTTAATGAATGGTTCGGCTGTGAAATCGATCTTGAAGAGGGAACCCTACTTGGTTTTCTCTATATTGTTCCTATGCTTGAGGGTACTTGTATCCATATTCCCGAGGGTGCTATCACACCTAAAAGCCTTCTGGGTCTCCCATGTTCTCCATCTAAACTTGGGGATATTCGGAGAGACAAGCCAGATAATGGGGCATGTGAGCCACATGATAGATGTTAGAGGTTTTTGGACGAAGCTAAGACAATGCAAGACGAGGAATTTGCGTGAAGGCGCTAGGAATGCCAGGGTTTGGGCTTCTTCTCTTGCTTCTGTCTCTTTGGGCGAATCTTCGTCGGCGAGGTCGTCACGTTAGGAGGGCGGAACTTTATTGTTGTACCAGGCAGTTGAGGATGGTAGAAAGGAGCTCTTAGATCAGAGTGTGTAATACTAAGAACTTCTGCGGGTGCTGCTGCACACACAGTCTCTCTCTTTCTCTCTCTCAAAATTTTAGTTGTATTGATGATAGCTGAAGCGGTTGTCCTTGTTTGAGTTGGGTTTTTGAGATACAAAGCAAACAAGCATGTAAATCTGCAAAATCTCCTTTTTGTTTTTTTGTGTAAATTATTTGCCTTTGTAGGGAACATCTCTACTCCAACACAAGTGCGATGTAAGCATATTAACTGCTTTCTGTCTCTCCGTGCCTCTTACCACAAGTCTAATAAGCATCTTCCTTTCTCCTTCTCTCTAGTTCTATGCAAGCATATCACTCTCCGACATTTCTTGTTTAATTGTTAATGGGGCATAAACCTTTTCCAAGCCAGCGACCACCCGCACAAGTGATATTAAACGACAGAACGTCTACAAAATGCGACATGTGTTTCAAAGTGTAAAAAAAAAAAAGATGACTTAAAATGACCCCTCTGGTAAAACTAAACGGTATCCGCTAAAACGACATGTCGTCTGAACATTTATAATTATCTATTTAAAACAATATGTCGTGTTTGAAGTCAAAAGATATCAACTTTAAACAGCATGTCGATCAAAAGTTGACCCTCTGCTTAACAGGAAACGACATGTCGTATTTTAAAGTTAAAGGATATTGGACTAAGATTTAACTACCATTACATGAAACGACATCTCGTCGTCTAACTAAAGCAGCACGTCGGGTTGAAGTCAACACAACTCAAATTAAAACGATATTCGTGTCCGAAAGTAAAACAATATAGAATAAAAGCGAAATGTTGTCTTTGCGGGTAAAATATAGACTCAAAACTACATTATGTCCAAATATTTTGACCTTATGAACTTGAAACGACATGTCGTTTAAAGAACAAAGACGATATAAAGATATTGGAATATCAGTGTTGCTGAGACCGATGATGCAAGCAAAGTTGTAGATGCTGTGAAGTCCAGAGATTTCTTGAGCCTTCATGGCTCAATCATCCAAGACATTTGCACGCTCCTTTCTATTTTAGCCACCCAGATAGATTCCAACGCAGTGGCGCATTCTGTCGCTCGTTTTGATTGTTCCTCAAAATTGTCTCTGTCTTGCCTTTGGACTGACGTACTGCCCAGATAGACATTCTTTCAATGGAGTAATGAAGGCAGTTTTCCCGTCAAAATAATAATAATAATAATAATAATAATAGCATACAAACGCACAATTTTAAATATTTACAGAAAACTGATTTGGGGGATTATTTTATTTCAAAAAAATGAGTATATGCACAACTCTTATTGACCCAACATGATTCACTCACTGAGCTGGTGAGTGTTTGACCAAGCAAAAGCCTTTATTAAGGTGTGTGGAATAATGGTTCGGTCCAATGATTTAAACTATATACAATGTAAAATTCTTAAATGTTACCGTCAAATGCCACAATATAAAGCTCTCTCATACTACAATTCTTAAACCGAAACTAATAGTTTAAACTATTTTCTCAAACTCTATGTATTCCTTTTCTTTTTCAAGGAAATAACCATATATTTCTTATACCGTCGACTATGAGTCCAAGTCTCAAAATAAGAATAAGAAAGAAGCCTTGAAAAATTAAGCATCTCTGTCTGGGTATATAGGCCTTAACTAGAAAATCGCCATCATCATTTTGATGATATTGTGGTTTTCTGATTAATTTACACATCCTTAATAATCCCACTACCAAGCATAATTGCACTCAAAGTGTTAACTTTTCTTAACCCGAATCAAATTCTCAATAGTTCAAACATTACATTTTTAAATATAGAAAATTTTGATTCTGCTTATATACAAATGGAGTTTTTCTTTTAATTTTTTTTTTCATTTATGTTA
Organism: Artocarpus camansi; assembly: GCA_002024485.1. Lineage (NCBI taxonomy): Eukaryota > Viridiplantae > Streptophyta > Magnoliopsida > Rosales > Moraceae > Artocarpus > Artocarpus camansi. The sequence goes on from LNSY01375669.1 coordinate 7,601, forward strand.
TGCTTTTCATCTCAACGTTTTGGACTGTTTGACAGCATTTGCTAAATTCAGATTATGCTTTAGACTACTTGAACAGGCTTGGCATGAGAATCACCTTCATCTTGATCAAAGATTGTAACTTTCACAACTTTCAATTTTTCTCGCTTTTCGATTAAGTCTCATGTAGCCAAGTACGTCAAAAAATTTCCAATGATGATTCAATTTATAACCCTGTCATATGCTTTTTTTCACCGTGCATTTTGCAAAAAAAATTGTCCAGTAGAGAACCCAAAAGCCAGACAAAAAAGAAAAAAAGTTGAGAAAATAAAAAACCACTTCCCCCCCTGTATCTATTCATAATCAAGAAAAGAGTAATTGTTCAATAATTGGACTTAGCTAAAAATAAACCCAATTTCCCCCCTATCTATTCATAATTAAGGGCGGACTAAATATACAATAATTGGACTTGGCTAAAAATAATCACAATGTCTTAAAAGCAGAGTCACCGAAAGGGCGTTCCGATCACGTGTTTGGTTGAAAATTATACAACGTTACATTTTATAAAACTTTGACAACAAGGCAAAAGTATACTGAAAAGACAAAATGATTATGATAATAATATAACAAAGACCAAAAAAATAAAAAAAAAAGAACAAAAAAAAACATTAACCATGCAACCATACACTCCTTAAGCTTGAGGAAAGGCTTAAAGAGACATTGTAATAATAAAATGGAAATAAAGAGAAGTGTAGAGCAAAAAGAAGAAAGGATGTATCAAATTACAGGACAGCTTTTTTCCAAAGGTACAAACGATGATGACGATGATGATATGTAATTGATCAGCCAAAACCATTATCCATAGTACATGCATGATTCATGAACAATATTTATTCCCCTTTTTCTCCATTGACAAATCAATAGGAAGGACAACCCCATTGGTAATCTGAAGCTGGTTCGTCACAACTAAACCCTGCAACACAAAAGAAGCAACTCTTATGTTTATGAATTATGGTTACCAAATTTGAATGTCAAGCACTCTAACGTGTTGTAGAAACTACAACATCATACTAAGATTTTGAAACATAGCTCAAACCAAAGGCTTGAACTAAAAACACTATAACAATTCAAATTTTGTGAGAGAAAACAATATAATAAAACTGGTTTAAACCCAAACTTTTGGTTCAAATAGAATTGCAAAACACGCTATAAAACTTGAGGCACACACAATTATTGAAACTTGACAAATAGTGGAGAAAAAACTCGTATAAACTACCCAACATTTCCTTCTGTTGTTTCCTTGGAAGAAAATTTGAAATGAAGAGTTGCAGGATACAGATTCGTATAATAAAAGATAATTTCAGCTTGTTTAAGGAATGCTAATCTTTAAAAAGCAAAAACATGCCCCAAGATAACATTTTTTTCTTTGTATCAAGGCTTACTAAAGTACATGATAATGACAACTAAAAAAGTCTCAAAAATCAATTATCAACACTCCCCACCCGCTAATTGTATCTAAACTAGGGATTTTGACAGACCTATTCAAAATAAAAATATAACGCAAGTAAAGAAACAGTGACGAATAGGACAAAAAGGAACAAAAATAAAATCCTATCACTTAGGTGCCTAACATTATAAAATTAGGATGGTATCGGAATAGTTCGCACAACTGCAATTCGTTCTAGAATTCATCAACCTCATGGTGATGGTGCAACTTTGATCCACATCCAACCACAGACATGAGCAAAGTAGGAGTAGCTAGATCGGAGAAGGTGAATTACAAGGAACATGTTAAAATATACAAGCTTTATCTACAAATTATAAGGATGAAAAGGCTGTGAGAAAGATTAAATCAAATATGAACAAAGTAGACTATGAAAGTTGATACCTTTTCAAAATGAGAGCTTCCCACACTTCGTACTTGGGGAAAAGAAGAGAAGAGGAACGGGGAAATAATAGTAAAATGGTGGAACATGAAAAGAGGCATATTCATGACTTAAAGCAAGGTCTGGTGATTGCAAACACAAGCATGTATTCCAAAGAGAACAAAAACATAGTCAACAGTCAAACCATGAGATTTTATGTATGTGTCAAATGGGATAAGAAATCATTCATAGATTTCCTTCAGCCTACATATAATAAAGGACACGAAACTATTTGCAACTTTGTGAGCTTAAGGCTGTATTCATTAAAAAGGAAAGAAAATACAAATGGAGAAAAGGCCCGTGACCTTGGTGAGGAAAATACAGAGCAAGGAGAGGACTTTTCTCTAATTCTATTTAGTACTGACTCTTTCCACCCATCTCCTAGGATTAAAACTGGTGTATTATGGCGGATTTAAATCTCATTACCAACCCATTATCTCCTTTAATGCTTATACAGGACAATCGTAAATTTTCAAATCCATCTACTAATTCCACACCATCATTTTTCCTTCATACCAAACAAGGCCCAAGTCAATGATCTCCTCCTTTTCTCTAGATCACCATGCTTTATTCAATAAAATTTTCATTTGATGGCTAATATAACTTAATTGCGGGTAAATCATCAATTCTTGTCTACTTAAACAGTTAAGGTAATTGCATTATCATCAAACCCCTCTTACGAGAATATGATGGAGAATCATAATCCTAGATTACGCACTTACATTAGGCGCAAATAAAGGAGTTTAGTGTTCATTTTATCTCCTGTTTCATCTTAATTGTTATGCCATGTTTATCCTGATAATTCAACTATAAATAAACCTAAAGATTGTATTTTCCACTAAGTAATTACCCAAGCTTTCATCCTACTATTAGTCTCTCTTCCTTTCCTCTCAATTTCTCACAACAACAAATACAAACTATCCCTTTCAACAATCAAATATCCACAAAATTTCACAAGTGAATATAATATATATATATATATACATATAAAAACTAAAACTCAATCGATAAACAATTTATACTTAAAAACTCAGAAAAAGAAAAAAACAAAAAAAAAAGAAAGATTTGTGTTAACCTTGAAGAAGAACCGGCGTTGATGTTGCGATGAAGAACCCTAGTCCAACCTTGATCAGCTTCACCGCCATCAATCAATTCCCTGAGCCCCAAATTCACCACCTTCTTCTGCTCAGCCTCCTCTTCCTCC
>LNSY01375682.1:0-11179 GCA_002024485.1 Artocarpus camansi
TATATATATATAGTTAAGAGTAATAGCATCTTAATTCTAGTCGAATTTAAAGTAACAAATGAGCATCATCACCTCTAGTGGAGAACATCAACAAGTCTCCAATAATCATCAGCCCCATAAGATGCCTCAGCAATTTTAGTCATAGTTCTGGCATCACGGCTACACTGGTCACCATTTGTTGCTTCGTCAGCCAACCTTCGTGATACAATATAAAAAGTACGTAATTACAATATTAAACATGTAAAATTATCACAAAAATATTGATAAAAAAAAATTAGCAAAATTAGAGAAAATTGTAGGAAGGACAAATGATTTCTTCAGTCCTAATGCTTTATGTATCTATATGCCTACGTATCCTCAACAATACTAGTTGTCGTTTCTCATCATTTAACAAAAAAGAAATTACATCTTCAGGAAAAAAAAGTTAGGCGTTTTGTTGTTGCTGTTATGTTGAAAAACACGATTTTAATTAAGAAAATTTCTTTAGGAGTATATATGTCCTGATTCACAGTTTATAAGCCAAAGCGAAATTGAAGTTGCAGTTAGTTTTTTAGTTATAATGTTCTTTCTCTGAATCTCAATATGATATCTACAAGGGGTTAATAAACTGAAATATTATAAATCTTGTGTCTAATTTTCACATTCAAACTGTTTAAAAAAAAAAAAAAATTGGGTCTTCCTTCAAATCATTCTGACCTATGATAGAAAATTAAGACTTACAGTTCAGCTTCTGTAACATCAGTTAAGGCTAGCCTAGCACTTTTGTATTTGTCTTGAATAAAAGAAGACGCCTGCTTCTTAATATGGTCCATCAACAAACTTCCCATAAATCACAAAAATTAAAATAAAAATAAACCTTTGTGAATTTAGAAAAGCACAATAATAAGCTCTAGTTTTCTTACAAAAGAGCTAGTTAAGGAGCCTTCAAATTCCAGTTCCTCAAACTCTAAAGAAGCTAATTAATATGTATTGAAATTAAGCAATGAAAGCGCCTTATAGAAACACTTAAGGGAAAGTAGAGTAGAAAAAATAACAACTTTATCTTCTATGAATAAGCATGATTGTAGCACAGATAGTGAAGGAGTTACACATGATTGAGAAAAATGACATGTGGAAGAACAAGAAAAGGACGGGTACGACTAATATTAGACGTTGACCAAATTAGTGGGAATTCATAAATGTGCCCCACTGAGTTTTTTTTTTAATTAAATGACCTTTAGAAATCTGTAATTTTTTAGTTTATTCCATACTGAAATATATATAATTTTTTCATATACGCCTCACTAGATTGTACACATTTTTATTTTATCATATGCTTCGGGAAATAAATCTTGTGCATGCTTCCATTGAAGTAGAAGTCTATCTCTATCACTGTCTAAAAGTACATTTTTTTAAAGAATTAAGCCAATTTTTGGCCATTTAATCTTAGAATTCTTAATTCGAGATATTTATAATTTTGTGGAATCCTAAAATAATAATATCATAGTTTTAAGATCATATCATGCCAGATTATCAAGAAACTGAAATTAGGAATAAATATTTGTATTCATAAAAGCAACTATAGGCTCTTTTGTAGAATTACTATAATGATAGATTAACGGGTTATTGTCTTCCTCAATCAAATCACCTTAATTATTTAATAGGTTCTTTCTCTTTTTAATAGGGAGAGGAGAAAACTGTAGAATGATTTAATACCTTGGAGGCCATAACTTAAAATGTCTTTATATACTTTTCCACTAAGGTCCTATAAAACCTAATTAGATCAATATTGGATATTCACTCATTAAACCCATATTTAATTAGTAGTTTATGGATTTTTCATGAATAGATCACTTAAAATAGCCCATTATAATTAAATGGCCATAATATAATTGTTATATTTAATATGTTGCCCACAACAAAAATGGGAAACATAATTTTTTTACAATCGTTTACTTGAGCTATATATAATTCCTAAAACAATTATATCATAAGTTCCTTAGGCGTGCAACTTTATGCTATTGATCTTTAGACTTCACTTTAGTTTCAATCAGGTTCATATCCTATATTAGTGTGGGATCAAAACAGCTTTCGTTACATGAAATTGTAACTAAACATTCAATGGTCACCATACAACATATTCAATGACATAGATCAAGTATGGATGAGTAACATGAAAATTATATGTAATGTGATCGTAAACTTACCTATTTCTAACTAGTCCTACTTTAGTCTTTAGTGGGATCGATTTGAAATATTTAAACACGATACAAAATTGCATATAGAAAACAAAAAAATTCAGAGATAAACCATAAACCATCAAATTTATTCTGTAGAAAATCAAAACATAAAATGTTTCAATAAAACATAGAACATTCAAAATTAACTCTCACTGAACCAAAGCATCATCAAATAAACTACTCATACGAGTAGTGTGCTCATGAATGACCTTAGGTAGTAAACCCTTGGTTAGTGGATCCGCTAGTATGGAGTTTGTCCTTATATGTTTTATGGAAACCTGATCACTCTAAACCCTCTCCTTAAAACCAAAAACTTGATGTCAATGTGTTTTGACTTTGTAAAGCTTATGTTGTTGCTGGAATATAGCACAGCCAATTTATTGTAATAGTATATCTTTAATAACCTTTCAATGCCACCTACTATATACAGACCAGTGATAAAGTTCTACAACTATATCCTATGATTAGGATGTCTCATAATAGGCTACGATCTTTGCAGCCATGATCCAAAAGGTTATAAGTGTTTGTTTAGCACTTTTCTAAGCAGTATATAAATATAGCATGACATGGAACGCTTACTGTTTTAGCATCTAGAAAAATCAGAGTGAAAATATCTTATGATTTTTAAATTTTCTAATCTTCGATAGGTGAGTATGATGTCTTTTTTTCTCTACAAGTAACATATAACTTGTTTGGCTAGTTTCCAATGTTTCATGGTTGGCTTACTTAAATATCTGCCCAATACTCTACTATAAATGTTATGCCTAGATGTGTAAAAACTTGGGCGTATATTAGACTTCCTATTGCTGATGTATAAGGAATCTTTTACATCTCTTTCCTTTCAAGGTCATTCTTGAGACATTAACCGTCTCCTTTTGCTATGGGGCTATGTCTTGGACAACAATCCTTCATGCCAAATCTACTTCAAAATTCTCGATAGAACTCTTTTATGGTAACTGAAGAATACCTCGAGAGTGATCTCGTAGTATCCATATGCCAAATGCAAAAAAGGAATCCTAAGATCTTCATCTCAAAATTCTTTGTCAGAAATCTTTTGGTTTTGTGTAATAAGACTATATTGCTACTAGCAAGTAGTATGTCATCAACATATAAAATCAAGAAGATATATTTACTCCCATTGAACTTGTGATACAAACAGTCATTAACCATGTTCACCTCAAAACCATACGAGGTAATTACTTGGATGAAACTTATGATACTATTGACGAGAGCTCGTTTGAAACCATAGATGGATTTTTTTTAACTTGCATACCATAGACTTTGGATTTCTGGATACAAAGTTTTCTAGTTGAATCACATAAATCGTCTCATGAATATCTCCATTTAGAAACTATATCATAACATCCATATGATATAGCTCTAAATCAAAATGAGCAACTAAGTGTCATTATTGTCTTTAAAGAGTCTTTCAATGAAACCGGATAGAAAGTCTCTTTATAATCTATGCCTTTTGAGTGAAACCTTTAACGACTAGAGAAGCTTTTTATCCTTTGACATTGCCTTTCAAATCTTTTTTAGTTTTAAATATCCATTTGTAATCAACAGGTTTTGCTCCTTTAGGCAACTTGACAGTATTCCAAACGTCATTGTCTTTCATGGATTTGATCTCATCTTTCATGACATCAATCTACTTTTAGGAATTTGAACTTTGCATAGCTTGTTAGAGGTTCATTTGATCATCTTCTAGTAAGCCTACATCAACTTCATGTTCTTGGAGAAAAATGATATAGTCATCTAGAAATACACTTCTCCTGTCTCTAGTTGATCTCCATAATAGTACTTCTTGAGGTTGTTGAGTTTGCTTTGTTGGTGCATTAGGAAGAACCTTATTGTTATCTTGTTTTGGAACAATGTAAGGAATAAGAGCCTGATCATTGTTCTCTTGTAAACGAGTTGCATCTTGAACAATGGTAGAAATTAGGGCCTGACCATTGTCAAAAGCAATATCTTCTTCAAAGACAACATTCCTTATTTTATCTTTTCCTCCAAACTCGACATCGTGAAGGAATTTTGCATTTCCTATCTTATAGAAGGACTAGTAATGGGATTATAACACTTGAAGCCTTGAGAGCATTTAGTGTATCCAACAAAGTAGCAACTAACCATTATTAAGTCTAGTTTCTTTGTATTTGGTCTATAAGGTTGTGCCTTAATTGGAAAACCCCAATTGTGTAAGCGCCTAATACTAAGCTTTTTGCTTGTCCATAATTCATAAGGAGTTTTGGTTACTATTTTGTTTAGAACCTTGTTAAAGATATATGTTGTAGTCTTTAAAGTTTTTCTCTAAAGTGATTCAAGTAAAGAAAAATGATTAATTATACTTCCCAGTATGTCCTTAAGTTTTCTATTTGATCTCTCAGCATATATCCTTAAGCAATTAAGGATATATGTTTTTTTTTTTACTTATACTTGTAATATTATATATTTACATAAAGGAATCTAGGAAAACAGTTGTATCATAATTCAAAAAGATCAAGACTAGGGTAGCATCATTCTCAAATATCCATTTAGAATATAGTAGTTTTAGTGCACGCAAATCAATTAATTAAAGCTCTATAAATCAAGATTGGTTCATGCACAAACATAGAATCTCTTCAAATAATCCATATTTAGTCAACTATCTTTCATGCTAAATTTTCAAAATTTTAATGTATAAAACAAATAAACATAAACTTAATATATGCTTAATGTAATATGCATACATTAAATGTAAAAAGCCTAAGATACAAATCAAAGAATGCAAATTACTAATGCTTTTCTAAGTGATTCAAATGTAGCATCGTCAAAAGCCTTTGAAAAAGTGTTTGCCAATTGCTTTTCAGTCTTCAGTATCATGTACTAATCTTCAAAAGCATCATATGCTTTAGGTTTTTCTTTCTCACACAAATCAGTTTTCCTAATCCAAACTTTTCTATTAATTTTATCTTTAAGATGAATTTTGGATTTAAGAAAGAGTCTTTTTTATTTTAGAGGAAAACAATGAATCACTTCTTAATCTTTTTTCAATGTATTTAAATACTTATGGCATGTAGGTCTTATATGTCTAGGCAAACTGCAATAATGACAAATTGCCTTTTAGATTTTTGCCCAGAAGGTGATGGGACAGATTTCTTACCAGAGATGATGGGAGGGTCAGGCTTTGGAGATTCCTTTACAAATACTGTCTTCAAGGTTGAGCATTCACTAGTGTATCCGAGGTGATGATGATCATCGCTAGATTTTCCAAGAGTCAATATGTGATCCAACTTGGTCGTACCTAAATTCAGCTTTCTTAGTGCCTTCTGCATATTTTCCAATTCAAATCGGGTTTCTTGAAGTTTCTTCTCCTCCTCAGCAACCAGGAATTCATAGTTAATTGCATACCTTTTCAGCGCATCTTTTTCTTTAATAAGTTCCACAATTTTTCCTTTGAGGGATTTGTTCACTTTACAGACATGTACCCACTTGCTGTTCATAAGCTGGTATGATTTTTTAACGTCTTCTTTCTTCAGGACTTCATCTTTGTTACTGCAATCAGATTCAAAAACAGATTTATCAAAAACTTCGCCAAGTTGCTTTAAGGTTGCGACCTCATTTGCGACCTGGCTAACAAGTTGCTTCAAGGTTACAACTTCGTTTATGACTTAGCTGGTGGAAACTTTATTGGCAGTAACATTAAATGCAACATAGTTGCTTACGCGTTCCTCTACATCCTCCTCGCTGCCATTGGAATCTTCACCATTCTAGGTGACATTCATCGACTTCCCTTTCCTTTTAAGAATGTTGGTGTACTTAGATTGAATATGGCAATAACCTTCACATTCAGAACACTATATTCCCTTGTTTTTCATCTTGAATTCAAATGTATTGGGGGCGTCCTTGTTTTTCAAATTTTTTTTTGGATGTCCAGAAGTGATGGATTTATTTTTCCGATTTAGCTTCTTCAAAATTTTATTGAAATTCTTGGTCAACAAGGCAAGAGAATCATCTGTGTCATCTATCTCATTAGCATCATATTTTTCAATGGACTATCGAACTTCGGCTTGAAAAGCTATGCTTTTCTCTTTCTTATTTTGCTTCCGATTCATCTCAAAGATTTGTAGTGACCCCATCAATTCATCCAGTTTCATAGATTCAACATCACAGGCTTGTTCAATTGCAATGACTTTATAAGAAAACCTCTCCATTAGTGATCTCAATGTTTTTCTAACGAGCTTGGAGCTGGAATATTTTTCTCTAAGAGCAAACGGTTCGTTGTCTATATCACAAAGTTTACAATAAAAGTCAACAATTGTCTCATTCTAATGTATTCTAAGATTCTCAAACCTGGAGGCAAGCAGCTAGAGTTTTGATAGTTTGACAACAGAGGTTCCTTTATGGGCAGTCTGCAAAATATTCCATGCCTCCTTTGCAGATTTACAAGTTGAGATGAGCTTGAATTGATTGGCATTGACTGCATTGAAAATTACATTTCAAACTTTAGAATTGATATTTGCTCTTCCTCAACAAACCATTTTGGTTCAAGTTTCAAGGTTTTGTTCCTCTCATCATCAATTTGGGCAAGATGCGTCCAACGTAGCAAGCCAACACGCCATGCCTTCTCGTCAATGGTCTTGATGAAAGCTCTCATTGGTGCTTTTTAGTAGGAATAGTTTGATCCATGTAGTAGTAGAGGGCATGTAATTGATCCACCTTCTCTTAGAAGTACCATTGCCTGTTAAAACAAGATATTTTCTCCGAAATCTCACCAAACAAGAGTTAGTGATCCCGGTTTAATACCAATTGAATAGATTTGGTTTTTAATATACCAAATTTTATTAAATTTACCAAAGATAGAAAGTAAATAAAGAATATAGGCAATTGTTATCGAGGTTCGGTCGTTAGTATATCCCCAGGGCCATGCACAACTATTGAATAATCCACTAAGACAGAAAACATTACAATCATCAATTGGACTTATTCAACATCAAGACTCCCTCTCTTTTGATTCTTGCCTCTAAGATGCAACTCTTAGATGGATCTATCCAGTGAACACCACTCATCTTTCAATTCTGCACATGTTGAATCCCTTCTAAATACAGAGTGTTTTCCTCCAAAAATTTATTCTTCTTCTCTCAAAGAATGCTAAGACTTTGCTCTAAAAACCTCCTTGCAAACCAAGCTCTTTGGACATGCTAAATACTTTGGAAAGTGAAGTTTATATAGAGCTCATTCCAAAATCTCAATTTGGTCTTGGATTGATCGTTTAAAATTCGAAGTTATTATCTGAAGTAGCAACTTTCAAACAACCTCATCTATTAAGATCTTGATCCGATTTTCTCAAGTGTATCTGGATTCTTTTTGCTACGATTTTTTATTTAGATCTTGTAGAATATCTCCATAAATCATCCTCGAAGTCTATCACAATCTCCTCTTTTTAAAAAAACTAAAATCGAATCCTTTTCAAATTTTAAGATTGAATCCAATTTGAACTAGGATTTTCTGTTCAAAACTTTATAATTATCTTCTATTTGACTTATCCTTGACCTAGATTTTGCAGGATAAAAACGTGTAGATGATCTTGAATGTGATTTTTGAACTTCTTGAATAATATTGTTTAATATGCCGACACAAAACATAAACCCTAACACTTTTATTAAAAAAAATCTTTAAAATGTTAGAAATGAAATATTTATATATGAAATCAATTTGAAAAGAAGAAAAATGGATAAATATTATATAATCCAAACTATAATAACGTACACATATATGTTTTAAAAAAATTGTACATTATATAAATGTATATCCGTGCACGTGTAAGTGTCCATATCTTTTTTTTTTTTCTAAATTCAAAATAAATAAATTGGTAGAGGGTTTTATAAAAGTTGAGAGGGTGAATTAGGGCCTAATATTAGATCGAAAAGTGTAGTCGATCAACGGCATGTGAATATTCTTACATTATCTTTTGTTGGTCTCACGAGATAAAACAGGTTAGGTTAGCCAAAAGATTGTTATCAGTTCAAGGATGCAAAGTGCTTTTCCTTTTTTAAGATAAGAAGGGATATAAAAATTGCATTGAGTTAATGTTCGAGTAACAAGACGCTACGTTGCTAAAGTAATCGATGTAACAATACAACGATAAATTTTGTGCATGCCCCCGCTATAATTCCATATACAGCGCCTCACTAGATTGTACACATTTTTATTGTGGCCTACCCTTGAAGAAATAAATTTTGTGTATGCTCCTGTTGAGTAGAAGTCTAACTCTGTTATTGTTTAAAAACACGTTAAAAAAAAAAATTAAGCCCACTTGTATCCATTTGGTTCATAGATTTGAAAAGAATTTTAAATTTTTATGAGAGAAAACAATTATAGTAAAAAGGTTTGAGCTCTAATGTGAACCGATCAAACAAATGATACAATTATATGACATTTACTAAAGTGACCTAGCTATAGAAACTTGGGTATATAACTTTGTTAATCATGCCCATTTATCTTATATTTGCGGTTTGATTGAATGTATACATGCATTTATATATGGTACTATTGAGCGGTTTTTTTTTAATTAGTAGCTTCTTGAAAAAAAAAAGCAAAAATTAGTACTAACATTAATATTAATTTGTGGTTCTCAAATAATGTTATTTTTCTATTGGAAAAATAATGTTCTTTTTTAGTTCTTTCAGCAGCGTCAAATATATTAAAATTTCCAACTATACATATGCACGTACGAGGGCTAGCACTCCAACTTAATGGCAAAGAAAAAACAAATCTTCTAATTATGGCAAAGAAAAAACAAATCTTCTAATTAAATCAAATTAGAGGAATGTTATTAGCAAAATTGGCAAATGAGTGTAAAATGAAGCAAGGTTAGTTATCCCCGTACCTGCCCCTGAGCATTAAATTATTTTCATCGCCGTAAGAATTAGTTGTTGTTTTCACTTCCTATTATTATTATTATTAACCATCTCATTTAAAATATAAAGGAAATATTCCTTCGTTTATTAAAAAAAGCTTTGAAATGTTAGTAATAAAATTTTTATATACAAAATCAATTCGAAAAGAAGACAAACGGATACATATTATCTAATCCAAACTATAATAACGTACATATGTATACTTATAAAAATATATATTACATATATATATATATATATATCCGTGCGAGTGTAAGTGTCCATATCTTTTTTTTTTTTATTGAATTCAAAATACAGAAACTGGTAGAGGGTTTTATAAAAGTTGAGAGTGTGAGTCACCGCCTAATATTAGGACGAAAAGCGTAAATATTCTCATATTATTTTTTGTTTGTCTCACGAGATAGAAGAATTAAGGTTAACCAAAATATACTTATCAGTTTAAGGATGCAAAGTGCTCTTGCTTTTTTTGAGTAAGAAAGGATGTAAAAAATGCGTTGAGCGATTATTCGAGTAACAAGACACTACAATGCTAAAGAAATTGATGTAATACTCCCGTGAAAAGCTTAAATCAAGAAAGGTAAAATATAAATGTAGATAAATATATAATAAGAAGCTCATAAGCAGCGCGTTTTATTTTGAAAGTTCTTTTCAATTAACATATGTGGATCACAAACAAACTTCCATATACGTTATTATATAACGTTTTTAACCAAATTAGAGATTTTTTTTTAGGGAAATAATTAGAGATAAGTATTACGTGTTGATAATTTTTCTTTGCTGTTTCGGAATGGCAAAATCTGTTCTTTGCAGTGTCGCCATAAATAACTTAAAAAGAGAAAAAGTGCCGATATTTTTCTGTAATTTCCATTAAAAACTAAAGCAGTGGCTAGTCTATTATTGCTTCTTATTTCCTGCATTAATTAGCAATTAACGGAACAAAGAATTTTTTAAAAAAACACAATTACTTTCCATTTTTTTAGCCTTCAATAAAAGTTAATAGAACGGAAACAACGCGCAGGAAATTCAAATGACATGATCTCTTTGGAAATTTAGGACAAAAAAGGATGCATATAATATTATTCATTTAACAAAAAAGAATGCTTATTCAACGAGTAAATAAGCCACAGAAAGATACAAAATACTCTTCGGGAAAGAACAACAACAACAAAAGGAAAAACAGGAGTTGAATACAACCTTTTACAATTTGAACCAAACTAAATCTCTAAAGAAAACCAAAAGAAAAGAAACCCAAATTGCAATTTGTATGAGAAACACAAAATCACTCATGCCTTAGGGTTTCACAATTTCAAGGTCAAATCCAGCTTGTCTTCTTCGGTTTCCTCTTCTAGGTCCACAAACCCTACCACTTTGGGAATAGGGTGCTCCAACTGCTTGATCAACGGCTTGGTGGCGTCATCAACTGGAGTCTCCTCCGCCGCAGATTCTTGTGCTTGCTTCACAGGCTTACCACTGTTTCTCGCCGGAGGAGAAGGTACAGGTGGCTTCGGCTTTGGTGCCGGAGAATTGAAATTGAAGACACTAGTTGATCCTTTGCCAAAAGAAACATTCATAGACGGCAGCATGGCCACGGGGTGTTGCACCGCCGGTCCAGGAATAATCGGCCACAAAGTAAGAGGAAAGCCGGGCCGGAAATTAGGGTTACAAACAAAAGGGTTGTTAGGAGGCCGGGGAGCAATATTGAGCAAGTTTGGTGGTTGGTTGGGGTGGTTTTGCCTTGGTCCTGAGGCCATATCTTCTTGCACCAAGTGAGTCTCTATGTGGGCTATCAGGGCATGGGTGCTCAACATCACACGGCCACACAAATGACAAGTCAGTTGCTTACTGCTATAAGATGAGGGTCGTAGCTGCGCATGGTTTTGTCCATGGCTCAAATTTCGACCCAAACCCGCCATTGTTGTTGATAAGGGCGCAAGAAAAAAAAAATAGGGTTTAAGGTTTTCGAGATTTGGGATTAAGGAAAGGAGTTTTTCAAGAAAAAAGCGATGGATTGAGGTTGAGAAAAGAGCGAAATTTATAGGTGAAAAGTTTGTTTTCTCATTTTTGGTA
>LNSY01375807.1:0-10875 GCA_002024485.1 Artocarpus camansi
CAAGATAGCATTTTCAATGTGCACTCAAGACTAGATGATATAATTGTTTCAAGAAACATATGTAGCTCAAGTAGGAGATTCTTACATATTTAAGTGACAATTATATTATGGGCTATCTAAGTTAATAGGCAAATAAGTGATATATTATTTTGGGCTCTAAAGATATTTATTTGTATAGACTTTAAATGTGTAGAAATCTAATACTAGTCAAACAAAGAATAATGAGATTCTATTTTGACTTAGTACATAAAGAGGATTGTGGTCTTGAAATCAAATTATATATTCAATTTGCTCTCCTTTTTCTTCCCTATAAAAGAGAAAGAACCTTTGAGCATTAAAGACAGATTTGACTATAGAAAACTCTATCCCACTCAATTACATCACTATTGATTCAGGAACATATTGTCAACTATTATTCTTGGTAATTTGGAATGATGGTTCTTGGGATATAGGATTACAGAAGTAAATCATATTAATGATTAAATCTAATATGTGCTTCTAATCGAGAGACAACTAATTTTTGTTATTGGAGCGATATTCCAAGGCAGAGACTTAGGGTGTGTTTAGTAATTAGATTTGAATTAGTGATTTGATTTGAGTTTGTGTAATTTGAATTAGAATTTAAGTTAGTGATATAAATTATTATCTGAATTGACGTTTGGATGTGTATTTAACTTTTAATCTGAGTATGGAATAAAATTAAAATTTGTGTTTGGAGAAGTAGTAAAAGTAGTTGTTGATTTATCAACAAATCTAATAAAATCTTAATAATAATGATCCTAAAAAATATGCAATATGGATCTTAATTTATTCCTCTCTTCACTAAGAACACAATGAAAAGAGAATCATCTCAATTGGATAACAAATGAACAACTTATGATTTTTTTTCCTTAAATAGAGGAGAGAGAATTTTAATTTTTACTATAACAGAGATATCCGAGTATTAAAAGTTTAGGGGGGAGTCAAAATTCTGAAAACTTATATTCTTGATACTTAAAATATTTAGATTTTAGATAAAACAAACATATATTTAAAATATTCTTAATATTCGAATCTAATCTAAGTCTAAAGAATCCAAAGAGTTCTCGAAACAAATAGGCCCTTAGTTTTTTTACGTAACTACACGTAGCAATTTCCAAGACAACAGCATCCTTAGCAATTTAGCGTCGTTTTCCTTATGATCACATATTACTACATGGCCAAGCAAATATTGGGATTAATGGCAGAGCACCCAACTTCTTTCTTAAATTGGAATACATAAAAAGAAAATTCAATTTTATTTTTTTTCTTATAATGGATCGGGCATTAAATATTGTTCATCCTTTACCCTTAGGTAGATAAAGTTATATGGTTAGGTATGCTTGGCCATGATATATGAGATGACTTCAGATAAATTATTTTAGATTAGTATTTTATTCTCCACTATGAATATTTTTTAATTTATATTAACTTCCAATGCATTTTTTTTAATTTATATTAACTTCCAATGCATTTTGATGATCAATTAAATAATTAGAAATTGAAATAAATTATTCGATCTATCGTGTGTTATGATTTTCTTTTCTTTTTTTTTTTGTTCTTTGTTTTTTGGTTCATGTGCGATTTGTAGCTGTTAAGAATTTAATCTATAAGATTAAGATTAAGTCTAGAAGAAAAATGATACTCCAAATCTTAGTTTGAACACGTAATAAATGAAACTTTGCATTTTTGCCCCGTTATGCAAATTTTTATATTGTTTGCCCTAGGCTTTGGGAAATTCTTAAAAGCTTCAGTTTAGCCTTAAATATGTTTTAACACTGTCATGTAAAGTTTGAGTGCAATTCCACGGCCCTAGAACATGTTTTCATCATTTTAATATTTTGACTTAAAATCCAAAAATTTGACACTTAAGTCCTTACTACTTAGGGCTAAAATGTTCCCACCTTTACGTATCTATGGGTAATTTACTGCCCTTAAGTCTGTGGGTCCAATTCTAAACCATAGGCCTTCATTTTTTTTTTTTTTGCATTTTCTAAAAATTGCATAAAAATAACATTTTCGGGCATTATTTTTATTTATTGATGAAGTTATCCTTCTAAGGTCTTCCTATACGTTGCAAGAGATTAAACACAGTGTAAACACATCAAAGAATTGTGCCATATCACGTTCTTTTTATGGCAAAACCGGGTTTCTATGGTGAAGCACAAAGGCTTGCATTTGTTTTGTTCAAAACTAGTTTAAATCGTGCATTTCCTAGCCCCTTTTCTTTCTTTGACATTTTTAAACACAAACGAGCCCAACATATCATCACCTTCTACACCTATAAAGTCATAAAAATCCCTACTTAAGGTCTCATCCATTAAAAAAAGAAAAAAAAAACTTTAGAACACCATCAACATCTTATAACCTCCAAAACTAACACCTAGAAAATTTTTATACCTAGTCTTGGATGAGTGACCGATTCTCTTCTCTTTTGGACTCTTGAAGACTTTCCTGGACCACCTTTGGAAAAGCTTCTTCCAACCAAAATTAATTAATTGCTTAGCATAAGACTATAAAAATAGACTTAATGCATTGGAAGTTATCTAAAATAACAACCATATGCTTACCTCCAACTAGTGCATACAAACTTGGGGCCTTTAAGTTTGGTTGTAGTGGAGTGTGATGATAACTCTTTGAAAATAAATTACTGTGCACTTTTTATGCGTTTAAAAGGCTAGTTTAGAGATTTTTAGTTTAGTTTAGTATAATTTATTCAATTTTAGTTTATTTTAAATTTATTTTATTTAGTTTAATTTAGGTTGTTTTTAGTTTAATTTCAATTTATTTTATATAGTTAGTTATTAATTCCATTTTGTTTAGTTTCTCGTATTTTAATTACTATGTATTTCCTCTTTAGTGTAGGTAAAATACGTAAAATGAGCACAGTAGCAATTAGAATTAATTACGAGGGCAAAAAGGGTAACAACTATGTCTATAATTAACACTTGATATCAATCCCATACAATCACCAACCGCTCTAGCCCAAACCCTTGTTCCCAGCTCTTCGATCGAGCTCTACATGGAGCCATTGAGCGCGTACAGCTCAGGCACGACCAAGAGCTCGTCATCAATGCGGGACCTAATCGAGTCTGCCCCTGTGGGGCGTTGCTAAAAGAAACTCCCGTCCTCCCATTTTCATGTCCTGTCCTGTATTGCCACGTCCTGCAGCTCCAGAACTCCGCGAGTCCTTTGCTGCCACATGTCCAAAGCTCCAGAGGTTTTAGAAGCTGATTGCTATCCTTTTGCAATGGCGTGGGAATTCAAAAAGAAAGTCAATAAAAGAAATAAATCCGGCAGTTGCTTTATTTTGCCTTGAAACAAGCTGATCGGATCCAATTCAGTAATTGAACCCGCAAAATGGAGCCCCTCAGCGCCCAGACACAAGTAAAACATTCCAAAAATTTTAATTTTGTCCAAGTTACAGAGATCGTTTGGTAAATAGATTTAATTTAGATTGATATTTAAGTTTTAAGTTAAATATAAAATAAAATTAGAATTTATGTTTAGAGATAGTAAAAATAGTTTTTGATTTATTAACAGATCGTATAAAATCGTAATGTTAATGATCCTAAAAAAATATACAATATGAGTCTTAATATATTCTTCTTTTCACTAGAAACACAATGAATAAATAATTATCTCAATTAGATATTAAATGAAGAAGTTATGATTTTTTTTTCTTAAATATAGGAGGGAGAATTTTAGCTTTTATTGTAGCAAAGATATCCGAGTATCAAAAGTTCAGGCGGAGTCAAAATTTTGAAAATTTAGATTCTTGATACTTATTTGATTCGGATTTTGAAGAAAACAAACACGTATTTAAAATATTATTGATACTCGAATCCAAATTTGAATTCTTTGAGTCCAATAAATACACAAAACAAACATGCCCTAACTTTGCTCAAATCCTATAAATAGAATACTCTTAAGTTATTCGGAGAGGCCTAATCCCCAAAAAGAGCCGATAAGAAATATATAGGCAAATTTATATTAGGATTTTTATTTTTGTAAAACTATGTTTTCATTAAATTCAAGAGAGAAAACAACTTGAAGATTAAGATTGAAGAGTCAATCTTAGAGAATTATAATACCTATGCATGAGGTTTTCTTTTTAATTTTCTTATCTTTGTATCTTTGTGATTTGTGATGTTAAAATCCTTGAATTGTGTTAATTTTTTTTATTTATGAATTTAGTTTCTTTTGATAGGGCTTTAATGTAGCCAATATTATAAAATTAATTTTATTAATTTTTTCTTTCAAAGAATTTGCTTTCTTTAAGAGTTTGTTATTCATGATTGCTGTTGATTTCACTAATGTTAATGCGTTTGAAAAATCTAGCCAATAATTAAATTGCTTTAATGACGTATATTTAACCAATAAGAATGAGATATTTTGGTGTAGCTTTTAGTAAAATTAATCGTAAGGTGCATACAACATCGAACAATAGTAGTATGAATTGCATGAACAATAAAAAAAAACCATAAATTGTAATAAGACTTTAGGGTAGCTGTAGACGTTGGATCTACAATCAAATATAAGATGTGTTAATTCATACTACAATGTTCCTTTTAATGAATTTAGGCCCTCAAATCACCTTATCTATATCTGTTAGTTTCAAAGTAAATCAGTTAAGGCTAATTACAAAAAAAAATCAACAAATTAAATTAAACTGAAAGGAGATAACGCTGAAGAAATAAAGATACCACACGTAAATTTTTATAGTGGTTCACTCTATGAAAAAGAGCTACATCTACTTTTTTTCACTATATAGAAATTTAAAAGGGTATAGATTACAAGGATGAAAATGAAGAAGAATTTCGACAGAGCTTCTGTATGTTTTATTTTTTCCCTATAGACAATTGAAGATAGTACCTCCTTATGTGGAGAATAAGATGAGTTATGGCCTCTAAACAGCTAGTTGAGTGGAGTGATGGCGTTGGAGGTTATCGCAATAGTGGGACGCGTATTGGTCCATGATAGGCCACAAGAATCATCCTCTCCTCACGTTTTAGTTCATGGTTGGACGTACTAATAGCCATCAATTCATGCCAATCGATTCCATCAAATGAAAACTTAGGAAACAAACCTAGACAACCTTCAATAGAATGTTATCTAAACACACATCATTATATAAAGGATTAAACTAGTCGATCCAATCAAAGTGTTTCCATTCATACATCTTATACTTATGTCAAATAACAAAGTCGCTTCGTTTTATTCAACTCGCTCTAATCACAACAATGAGCTATCATTTTGGGCCTTTAGATAATTTGGGCTTAACCAAATTATACCCCAACAGTTAGCCCCCCACTCCTTAGTCGGTTAGTGATTAGATCTCAAACTTTAGCTCGACAACATGTCATCTTGATCAAAATTTCACGTAATTTTGCTTTCACACTTGAATCATCACACTTTCCCAAGAAATCGCGATACTCAACTACCCACAAAACGTGTCGCAATACGATTAGAAGGCTCCAAAATATCTCTATAGCACTAACGTATGCGCCTGATTCAAAAAGGCACCGCCTTAGTTTGAAAGGGAACTCGAAAAGATGCAAAATCTTAACCTTTAGATTAGCTTGTCTAAAATTAATCTCAGCCATGATCAGACTCCTTCAAACAGTATTAACAGGCATTTTCTCTTTCCTCTCCATTTTACTTCTTCTTCTTCAAACCCAAGCTGATTTTTCTTTGTTTTCTTGAGCTTTCCAACAATTTTTAGGCAAAATTTCTTTCTTTTCTTCTAATTTTCTTGCTATTTTTCTTTTCATAGGTTTGTTTCTCTTTTGATTTCAAGCATTTTTATACCATTTCCACCTCATTTTCTAAGTAAATTTGCAATTCCTCGCCTGTTTAGCTCTCTCAAGTTTAGAACTATTTAGAACTCTCAGATTTTAGGAAATTTTAGCCCCTTAGATCCTCAAAACATAGATCTTTTTGAAAAATTTAGAGTCAGTCTTGACCGAGGGGAACTTGCTAACAATCAAGTCAAAGTATAGAATTCCATCCTCAGTCGAAATATGATTGCCCTATTGGGAGGAGTGAGTGGAAATGCAAAACAACAACTAGTTTTGCGTTTACACGAAGTGGTTTGACCTCGGGCTTTGATTGCCAATTCTAGAGTTCATGCTAGAGGTCATTAATCACTACGATATCTCTATGACTTAGCATATGCTAAATGGGGTTCAGTTACTAATCACCCCTATGGTGCTCATCAAATAAGCTGGCATCAATTTCAATTTCTATGACTTCCTTTAATGCTACTTCTTAAAGCCGAACAACAAGAACAAGGAACACTTTTACTTCATTTATTGGCAATCGAAGCAGTTCATCTCAAAGTTTGCTAATGTAGATAGACATTGGGAAGAAAGATACTTCTTTTTGTTAATTAACCGCAATTCGGTCGAATTAACTACTCGATTCCCCTTTCAATTCACATTTGGTCACATTGGTAAGTATCGACACTTGTATTAATTTTAAGCAGTAATTGCAATTAATCCTTAAAAACATTGCCTTTTTGAAGATTACAAGCTAAACCATCCAGCCCCTATTAGAGAAAGGTTTCTACCGAGGTTGGAGACACTGCTCGCATTGAAAGGGTGCACTTGGATAGAGATCTCTCACCCCGATCAACTTGGAAAGTCGTCTATTTGGAAATGGTTTAGAGAATCCCAATAGGTATTCCTATTCAATTTTTAAAACAAGTCGATTGGATCTTTGTTTGCCACAGTGCACTTTAGTAGCTATACGGTCTGTCAAAATATATTACTCCTCTATTTGACAAAGACACTCTTCTTGCAGATGTAGCACTAATAGCAATAAAGGTTACGCTACCTTCGATTGACGATGTAAGGAAGAGAAAGGTTGCAAAAAGAGCAGTGAAGGAGAAAAAGAATAGTGATGTTGGCGAGCCTTCAGTCCAACAAGAATCGGCTCCCTAGTTGATACATTTGACTTTCCTTCACCATCTCTATTCGACATCTAATTATCAATGTTGAAGAAAAGGAAAGGGGTGAAGCCTTCTACTTCTATCATCAAAGCAAGGATTGCTAATAAGACCCTCAACATCCTAGAAAATGCCAGCATCCTATAAGACAAAGAGGCAACATTGAGGGCGTCAAGGAGCTTTAACTTTATGCTAGACAAAGACACTTTTGGTAGGAAGTTATTCACTTGGCTTTACAACAAATCAACTACAGCCCTAGGATAGGTATTGCATAGTCTTATCTTTAAATTGTAAACTGAATTCCCTTCGATTTTTACTAACGGTTTTTTGTTTTGTAGGCTCTTTAGCTACACAACATCTTTGCAAACAAAGCTATCTACAAGTACAAGCAACTAGTGGCAAGGAGTAGGGAGCTTGAAGAAGAACTCGAAAAAGCCATGTTCAGGAGGGATGACGGGAAGAGAAAGCT
Source organism: Artocarpus camansi (assembly GCA_002024485.1). Classification (NCBI taxonomy): domain Eukaryota; kingdom Viridiplantae; phylum Streptophyta; class Magnoliopsida; order Rosales; family Moraceae; genus Artocarpus; species Artocarpus camansi. The sequence goes on from LNSY01375807.1 coordinate 7,437, forward strand.
AAACAATGCCATTGATGCCTTAGCAAGGTCAAACAAAAAGGTCCTCAACCTAAGCAACTGCATTCACATAGAAGAGGAAAGGTTGCTAATTTAACAAAAGCAATAGAGGCTAAGGATCGAGATATTAAAGAGATCAAGGAGCAATTACGTGATGTCTATAGCAATTCTTCCCTCAAAGTGAGGCTCAAAACATTGAAGGAGTTTGTGTTAGGCAAGCTTAGTGGTTCAATCATTGAGAAAGAAATCGTGAAGCTTGAGGAGCTGATGTTACATGACTTTGATGTCGAGAAAGTTGATACAGATGAAGCAACCTACAAAGGTGTCAAGGATGAATCTTCAACCCCTCAATCAAGAGTCGAAGTATTAATGCCAGGCAAGCAAGTTGTCAAGCCCTCACCTGTCCAGGTTGCTAAAGGGGAGAATGATCAACGGAGGAAAGAGAAATCCCTTAGAGAAATTATTCTAATTGTTTTGCAATATTCAAATAACTTGTACTTTTATTTGAACAGTTTGTACCAAATAGCTTTTATTGTTTCGAATATTGAATAAAATTCAATTTTCCAAAATGTTGACTTCTGATCCATCTAACAAAATGGAAATCAAGCGATAACTATAATAGTACAAATCGAACTTAAAAGAACTTAGCATAAGATTTAAACCACAAATGTTTAGCATGCCAAAATTATGTAGCGTGCACCAAACAACTGTTAATTTGAAAGTAAGATCGAATACTGACATCGATTTGACTAATAACGAACTATAAAGATAGTGAATAGCCCAGTCATTTGGCGTGTTAGTTGGAAGCCATGAAAATGGTAAGCCATGGAGGTGGTAGTATACGATCGAGTTCAAAATAGTCGATCATGCCATGAACTGGATGATAATAAATCGAGCCATAATGGTAATGATGTAAGATCATAATCAGGGCGATTTGATCGAGTCCCGAGTGAGGATTGAACTATGTTGATGGCAGTAAAAGATCGAACTCGAAGCGAGTTGGTTGAGTCCAAAGTTTAGATTGAGCCATGTTGATGGCGATAAAAGATCAAACTCGAGGTGAGTTGATCGAGTCTAGAGTTAGGACTGGGCCATGTTGATGGGAGTAAAAGATCAAACTTGGGGCGAGCTGATCGAGTCCAAAGTTAGGACTGGGCCATGTTGATGGCAATAAAAGATCTAACTCAAGGTGAAATAATGGAACGTAAGATAAAAATAATCGAGAAGGTAAAACATAATTTATCCTTAAGCCAAATATGGATAATCTTATGGGGATACGATATATAATAATAGGTCATGGAGACTTAGCTATACAAGCTTCATAATTCTATATAGTTTGAGAGTGTAGCTCTAAGCTTTTAGCAGAGTAACATTATAATTGATAATTATGAAATATATATTTAGGATATTGGGTTTCATATTTATTAGGAACTGAAATTATATAGGTCCATCAGGTCTCCTTTACTAGCTTATAAAAATCATGTAACGATATGGCATGCTTTTTTAATAGTTGGTGACTTGTGTCAAATTATCAAATTGGCTGAAAATTTGATAGGACTAGATAGTTCATGTATGTTTATCGGTTGAATTAATTTTATAAAAATTAATTCAAGATAAACTTATTAAATTATCAAGATCAGATAATTCATGTTTGTTTATCAGTTTGATTAATTTTGAATAAATTAATTCAAGATAAACTTATTGAATAATCATGAATATTTATTTTCCTAAATATTATCTAGATATGACTGTTTTAATTAGATAACTTCTCCATTGGATTATTTGAATTAAAAATGAGGCTCTATCCCAAGAATATTAGGTGAAAAATAAAGATTCGCGTGAATCATTTATCGTAAGTTCAGCAGGCCAGTCCTGAAGTTTGGCCTACCGATAGAAGAGGTTTGGTAGGCCAATCTGCTAGTTCGGCCAACCAACCGTACGATAAATTGATCACATGTTTTCATGCAGATTTTATCTGATATTAATTCATATTTGAATTTTTGAAGTCTTATTGGATAAGGACTGACCCCTAAGTCTAACCTCTATAAAAAGGAAGTGAGTCTCATTGTTATTTAGATCAATTAAGAGATTATAAGTGGGGCTCTTTTGGTAAGACTCTAAAACTCCTTAAGAGCTCTTGTTCATAAATCATGAGCACTAGCTTTGGGTTTTTGCAATTGGTTAGAAAGAGAGTCACCAAGGAAAGGCTAAACGATGTGTGCCCAAATGCATGCCAATTGTAGATAGAGAATAGCAAAGAAGACCAGTTGGTTAAAACTCTTCTAAGATGTTATACTCTTCATGGATTATAGGAGCTTTTTTACATTTACAAGGTTAGTAAGATCTAGTTAATTTACGCATATAGCGTGTCAAACTTGTGTTTTAAAAAATGCTCTAGTATAAAATTTTTTAAAATTCTACTACATATTGTTTTTCCAACACTGTACAACCGACCACAGTTCCTTAGTCATCTTGCTGGTCTTTATGTGAACAGAGTAAGCTTTAACGAATGAATCTGCTAAGTCTTCAAAGCTATCGATGACTCGGTTAGTGGGTTATTGAACCATCGGAGTGCTAGACCCTTGAGACTCTACGCAAATAGCTTGCATATCATCTCATCTAATATTGAGTCTGGGATACTTGTTGCACTGACCATGTTTTTTTATTATAGTAGGTGATCTTTTGGATTGGATGTTCCATCGAATCGAGCAAACATAATATTACCATACTTCTTAGGGACGACCGAAGTAATCCTCGTAGTAAATGGAGTTTCTTAAATGTTTTTCGAGATGTCATCTAGTGTTGGAATTTTGCTTGTTGCTTTTGAAACCTTCTAATCAATCTTTTCTTGCACAAGCTTTGTGTTTTGTTCTAGCATCTCCCTCATCATTTTCTGGATGGACTTGGCAGTTAACAAAGTCAGTATTGGAGTAGCTTCAAAATGAATAGTTGGTTCAACCATTCTTTCTCATTCTTCATTTGCCTTTTTAGCTCATTGGTTCAATTTTGGACGAGTATCCATTGCTATTGGTCGTTGCCATAACGGGAGTTGTTAAGTTTGTTGTTATAGCAGTCAAAGTCGCTGTGATCGCTGTTGCTAGTGCTACAGTCGAGTGGGTGTATAGTGGCTACATCCATCCGATGGAGCTATAGGAGGACTGATGTCTGCTTAAGGATGGCATCTGAAACTGCCACTGTGCAATCATAATTACTAGGAATGCTCAGTATCCATAATATAGGTAATAATATGACAATGAGACCATCTATGAGCTCTAGTAACTGATCTGGCTTCTAAGAGTTGAATTCTCGTTGTTGAGCTACTCTTATCTCTTGTCACATTCCTATAAACACACAGCTTGCTCCTGGAGCATTTTTTTCAATGCCTCCACTTTAGCTATGAGGGCTTCCATTGTTGATTCTCTTGTGGAGTTGTTTCAATATC
>LNSY01375966.1:0-10333 GCA_002024485.1 Artocarpus camansi
AATGAAACCATTCCGATTAGTGTAGAAAGATCAAATGAACTTGAACAACAACCAAAGGGGCTTCGGCGTAGTGGGAGGATCGGGCATCAACCCGAGAGGTAGATGTTTAACGGTGAGTCATTTTTGGCTGAATCGGATGAACATGATAAGGATCCTTATACTTACGTAGAGGCTATGGAGGATGTTGATTCAAAACTCTAGACATGCCATGAACACAGAGATGAAGTCTATGAAGACAAATAAGGTCTAGTACAAATTTAAAAATAATAATTCATATACGGTGATGATAGACCTTCATTTAATTACATGAAAAACCTAGATACCCATTCTAACCTCTAAAGAATCACAACCGGTATAAATTAATTAATTAATTAATAATTAAATAATAATTTAATTAACCATAATTAATTAATAGACATTTACCTCATAAGCTCATGTCAACATTTAAATGTAAGTGTCAACTCTTTAAAAATTAAATTTACGCATATAAGAGAAAAATATCACAAAATTTTTATATATTGCATGATCACAAACTTGTAAATTTCTGTAAAAACCATCGTTCTAATACTAGTTGTTGGAAAATGAGTACGCAATATAATTTTAAAAATTTTAAATCAAATTACTTTCAAAAACACAAGTTTGACATGCCATATATATAAATCAATCATATATCTTACTAACCTTTGTATGTTGAAGAGTACTAGCAATCAGTGAATAGAAGAACTTTCAAGAAGAGCCTCAACTAACTGGTTTTCATTGCTATTCTCTATCCACGATCGGCATGTGAGTGGACACACATCGTACACATTTTCCTTTAATGACTCCCCTTTTAATTAATTAAGAAGACCTAAAGCTAAGGTTATCGATTGTAAACAATATCTCTCAGGAAGTTTCAGAGTTTCTCACATTAGAGTACCCATTCTAAATTTATCAACTGATCTTAATAACATAGAAAACTTACCCCATATTTATAAAGGTCAGACCTGGAGTTAAGCCTTAACAGATAGAGCCTCAAAATTTGAATCTAGATCAACTTCTAATGAAAATTACACCTGAAACATGGAATTAGATAATCGTTAGATTAACAGTTCAAACTTATCCATCAGCTTAGTCAACTTACCCCATCAACAAGCCAAACAAGCAGATCAGCCTACCAAACTTACGATAATTTGATCCTTGAGAATCTTTTATTTTGCACTTGAGATTCTTAGATTGAGCCTCATTTTTAATTCAAATAATCTAATAGAGAAGTTACCTAATCAAAACAGCCATATTTGGATAATCTCATAGAAAAAAAAATATTCCCAATAATTCAACGTATTTATCTTGAATTAATTCACAAAAGTAATTCAACTGATAAACAGACATGAATTATCTAAACCTATCAAATTTTACCAATATAATAATTTGACATAAGTCACCAATTTTTTGGAAAAGCATGCCGTATCATTATTGGATTTATTATGAACAAGCAAAAAAGGACCCGATGGACCCATATAGTTCAAGCTCTAATAATTATAAGGTACAATATCCTAGATACATATTATGATTATTAGTTCTAACGCTACTCCACTAAAAGCTTAAAATTATGCTCTCAAACTATATGAAGCTCTAAATAAGCTAAGTGTCCATAATATATCATAATGTGTGACATCCCCATAGGAAATTTATAATCGACTTAAAGATAAATTCCGTCTTACCTTTCTGATTATTTTCATCTTACGTTTTGTTATCTCACCATTGAAAAACTTACTATCCAAAGATAGTATACTATTTGATTACACTTATACATCTAAATGGTTAGGCACTTCTGTCTTCCAATTACAAGATAACATATAAGAGAATATTATTAATTCTACAAAAAGAGCTATGGATTCTATATCTATGAATAACAAGTCTACGTTATCAAGAATTATGTCTCTAACGTACCGATATACACACCATCGAAAAAGTCAAGATGTCACCCTTTGGTGCATCAAAAGATATAAGTCCAAATAATGGGCTTACCATAAAGTGAATTGATTTGTATAGACAGAATTATTAATCTAAATCAATTTAACTTTATGTCCCGATTCAATACATCACCACTTATGACAACATACCAATGTTTCTACTCGCAGAGTCCTACTCTGATGGCCAAAACAAGCTATCTCCCGTTAAGGACGTAGACAACATAATAATCTTAGCATGAATAAAGCCCAACTTTATTCTCTTGATTGTGGATCTTATGATTTAGAGCATCGCCTTTAAGATTCATGTCTTTCACATAATTTGTCCATCATATGCATGATTATCAATGGCTTAGTTTGATGATCTTAGACTTTTATTTGCTTATCATATTTTCGACAGATATGAATGTAAAGAGGACAATATTTTGTATATTAATAAATAAATAAACTCTTTATTGAAAAATATCTCCAAAAACATATTATAATATTTTATTCCTTAGGATCGCATGTCCAACAAAACCTTCATGCTTCTCTTTAGAACCATCTGAATAGATATTTTCAAGATGCAATTTCTAATTTCTAGCCAAAATTCTTTGTAGAAAGATAATGCTATTGGAATCCGGCATTTAAAGATCCTATTTGTTAGTTTGTAAGGCAATTAGATGTGAAGTAAAGTCTTAATCCATAGGGGTCGTTTGAGTATTTTTGCAAGAAAATGTATTTTGTGTTTTGAGTGTCTGTTTGTTTTTAGATTATCACAATATGTGTTAAACAATAAATGTTTGTTTTTATTTTACCATTACAGTAATTGTTATAAATCTATGCTCGTTTTATTGAAAAATGTTACCTTGTTAGATGCATCACATGTTTGTTTTTGTTATTAGTTTGAAATTTTTAGATTCTAAATGATTTTTCTAGATTCATGTTGTTTTTGTCAAGAGGTTTATAGTATGTCATATGTCTTTTATTGAATTTTATAGACTCGAGTTATTTTTGCCAAGAGTTTCATTATATGTCTATGTCTTTTACTAACTTTTTTCTATATTTGTGTTTATTTGATCAAAAAGTGTACTTCACCTATATGTCATAAGTCCCTAGTCCTTTTCCATTTCCATCTTCTTTAAGAATTGATTCAAGACTCAAATTTTAGGCAAAGTAGACTTAAAAGAAATTAAATAAAAGGAAAAGAATAAGTCTGTTTTAGAAGCCAAAGATGTCTTCCCCTTATTCATATAAAAAGATCGAAACCATTTGTGTCTTCTGTAGTTCTAGTCTTGGTAAAGGTAAAGTCTACTTATAAGCCGTGGAACACTTAAGACAAGTCTTGGCACGTAAGAAGATTAACCTAATTTATAAGAGAGATAGCTTAGGGTTGTAACACCCGTTATTTTTCTAGCGGGTATCCTTATAATTAAATTAATTATTAGTGTGTCAATTAAGATTTTGTTTAATATAAAATCTATTTCACGTTACTTATTTCTACCTATTTTCAAATTTTCTAAAATTTTTTATACCTATTAGTATATTTACCAAAATGACCTTAGAACTTCTAATTAATTACAAAAATACCATTTAGCATTATTTGCTCCAAAAGTCTTCGATGGAGACTTGATCTTACCTACTCAATCTCTGCATGTCTCTTCTTTCTTTTATTTTTCTTCTTCTTCTTCTTCTCTCATTTTAACTCTCTCTCTCTCTTTCTCCCCCATTTTCTCTTCTTTCTCTATTTGTTGTTTACCTCAAAATCAAGAGTATAAATCCAGCTATAAGACAATCATGAGAAAAATCCAAAGTTATTTTCTTAGATATTCCAAAATCATGAAACAAATATCAAGAATTTTTGCAAACAAATTCACTAAGTTTCTTCAAGCTCGAAGTAAGGTTTTTTAAGCTAAAACTTTGTTTTAAATTTGTGTTTTAGCATGAGATTTGTGAGAAGTATGTGTTTGATGTTTATGGGTAAGTATACAAAGTTTTTGAAGCATGATTTACATAAATCTTTTTTTAAAATGAGTGTTGTGTTAGTTTTGAAAAGTTTTGATTTTTGGTTTAGATTTGTATATTGGGCAAGAAAATTTTAAGAAAAATGATCTATATATGTTTAACTATAATATTCCATATTTTTTTGTGCATTTTTTATGTCTTGGAAGTTGATAAAAAGGATAAGATTGAGTTTTAAAGTTTGAAACCTTCGAAAATAGTAAATGGAATTTCTAGAAATTCTTCTATCGACATGCCAGACTTGTCAATCTATAAGCCAAACTCAGCGATAGATTTGGCAAGCCAAACACCACCAAGCTCAGTAGGTCTAACTCTTTAGGCCAGTAGGACGAACTTTGCCAAATCGATAGGCCAGACATTACAGATCGGCAGGCCGAATGAGAGATATGAATTGTGTAGTTTGATCGGTAGGCTGATTGGGCAGTTCAAACTTGTCTTTTTTTCATCGTTTTATGTTACAAAATGTTCCAAGGATTTCATGTTAATGATTATGGCATACTAATAAAAATAGGTAGTAAATTGGTATAATTACATATTAGAAATTAAGCTAAAGTATAGTTATTTTATACGTCATAGGATTGTGAAGTACTTAGAGTTTACGAGGTGAACTTGATATCATGAGTTGAAAGTTATCCATATTGTATTCATCAAAAGGTAGGGAATCTATTACTCATCTTTTGTAAGGTTTTGTAAGATTAAAATTAGTTCTTTACATTGTAAGATATATCTATATATATATGTTGAACATTTATTATATGAATGTCACTTATAAGACAATAACATGAACTTATCCTGTAATGTATAGTGAGGAATAAATTGATTTTACATGTATGGAATAAATTGAGAAGCATAGTTAGGAAGTATAATCTATACATAACAGTAGTGGTTATGAGATGAATAGTAAGATGTGAAGAATGTTGCAGTTATGTTCTTGGATACGAAAACCTAAAAAGGTAAAATAGAGGGTTAATGATGACACTATATTGGGTCGAAAGTCTCAAAATGCACTGTACGAGAATCGACTTGGTGAGGATCCAGGGCTTGATGTCCCTTCACCAGACACTCTTGGAATGATTGTAGAGTAGTCAAGTGCACCTATTTGGGTTTCGTTGAGTTGAGTTGAGTGATATGATACTCTATTGTACGATGGATACAGATGAGCATTATTAAATCCTAAACTAATATGTGTATATATATATGTATACAACTTAGTAAGAATAATCATAGGGTATTCGTCGGAAATGAACATGATAATATTGATGAATAATGTTGAGAACTAACAAACCATGCAAGAATTAATGTGGTAATAATAAAAACCTGAAAATGAGTAATGATTTTTCCTACTGAGCATGTTGTCACTCATTCTCCTATATTTTCTTCTTTTCAAGACTTACAAAATGTGAGATGGTGACAAGAAACATAGTCAAGGAAACTATGTAGCTATACTTAATTGAAACCACTTCGTTTATTAAGAATATTCTTCATGATAATATAAGCATCGTATCTTACTATCTATGATTGTATTAAGATGTATTGAGGGTTAGGATGATGATGATGATAATTTTATATTATTAAATTAAATATGCTACATTAAACTGTAGTTTATTTGTTGTTTATATTCTTATTTTAATTCGAGAGTTTTCATTTAAGTCACGGGAAATTTGTTTTAAAGCTTTATTTTTATTTTTTGTTCTTTATTTAATTTATTAAAAACTATTAATTCCTACTTAGGGGCATTATAGAATTTTTAGTATCAGAGCCTAGTTTTAGTTATCCTAGAGAGTATTGCACCACTTTAAAAATTAGTTTTCAAGATGGCTTTGAAGTTGAATTTTTAATGTCATCATCCAATTAAACCTTCAAGTTGATTTATACGGTGCAGGAGAATGTCATGACATAAAAAACCCTAGAATGGAAATATTAACGGTTTTATAGGTATGATAATTATATGGAATGAAATTATGCATAGATTTCTTAAGGGAGATTCCTATAGATACAAGGATTTAAGAGCCTTTTATCTCGTACAAACTGATTAGAACTACAAGGCTTGAGTTGTTGATTTCAAAGTTCAACATGGTTGTGCAAAATAATCCATAATTGGCTCAAACCTATGTGGTGATTATGTGTGGACTCGGTAGAGTACTTCAGTGTTGATAATTTTTCTTAAAAGTTCTATTTACTTGAGGAATATGAGAAAAGTTAGGAATCTATAGCATTGAACCTTGAGTGAGATAAATGTTAATCTTTTGGTCTGTTGAGATTTGGAAAGTCAAGGAATTTGCGAATTCCAAGGTTGGAATATTTATGTTGCATATGTTGTATTTAATTGGTGTCAATAGTCATTACAAATAGATATAACAAGAAATGACCAATAGAAGTTTTCTTAATTAAATCATGATACTTAGGGCATATGTGATGATTTGAGACTTAAAGATAATGGCATTTGATTCCAAATATTTAAATGTTAAGTCTTTTGATTACTTGAGGTTTTGTTATATGAAGCGTCAAAGATTGTATAAGTGATTTTGTGAGGATTGTACATGCCCTTAAGTAGTAACATGAACAGCCCTTGCTCATTGATGTGATTTATGTTGGAAAACAAAAAGTATATTGATTTCGAGGCTAGTCATGTTCAAAACCCTTGGTAGTAATGATGGCGAATTTATTGATCGATGCTAAGTATTAAAAATAAGATAAAAGTATATGTATTGTTCAACAAGGCTTTAATTAAAGTAAATTATTTTAATCATGAAAGGATTTTGTTGTTATGGAACAATTTGGATAACATTCAGGAATACCTTTGATTATTATCAAATAGGACTCTTTGTTTATCTTAGTTAAATTGTTTTTAAGAATTGGGCTTAAGATCTATACAAGGTGGGCTTCAATTTCATATTGATTGTTTAACTCGTTCCAAATGTGTTAAGGCCCAAAACAACCCTACCCATTTTAGCTTAGAACATTTAGGCCTTGTCTAAATTCCGAATTAGTTTAATCCATTTAAAAAAAACATATTGTCTCTTGCCATTGGTCTCTACACGTGTCACTTACAATGATTCAATCATTGTCTACATATGTGTTTACTCTGCATAGGAGCTAATTTCTCTAAGCTCACACTCTCTCGAAACTTGTCATTCTCTCTCTAAATCAAAATCCCCTTCCTTCTCTCTAGATCTTCTTCTTTCTTTCTCTAAAAGAAGAAGGATTTTTAAGATTCTATAACTCACTGTCTCAATTTTTCTTTTCTATTTACTCTTCTTTTATCTCATCATGGACCTAAAGTACCAACACCTAAGAAAATATTTTTCATCACTTTCCCAAAAGGTTCTCATGAAGAAATACAAGACTAGGATCACTCGGTTATAGATTCTTATGTGTTTTGGCATCCTTAGTGATGTGAGGATGTTAATAGAAGGCAGTCTTAGTATGATGATAAGAAGAGCTCATGCCACCTCAATCACTTGTAACAAATGTGGACGACAAAATTGTAATGGTAAATGTACTTTACCTGGATTTGTGTCTATAAATAGAGAAGATAAAATAAAGTTAGGCAGGGATGGACTTTCTAAGGAGAACTTGGATGACCTCCATGCTTCTCTTCAAGATCATCCTAGTGGATATATTCAAGGTGCAACCTCTAAACTCTGGAATAAATTCCTTGCAGAAAGACAACGTCTAAGAAATATGGCATTTCAAGATCCTATTTGCCAAATCATAAGAAAACTAGATAGGGAATAAGTCATCACTCTATAAAGGTTGTTAAGTGTTTGTTTGTTTGAAATCATTTTAATTGGTGTTCGATAATCTGTGTCTCTCTTTAGTAAAAACTGTTTTGTATTTAGAATATTTGCTTTGTATCCAGAATAATTGTGGTTATTAGATTGATACATTAAGTGTTAGCATCTCATTTAATTTATGGCTGTATTTTAAAAAAATAAATATATATAATAAAATATAATATCCTATCAGACACATCACATGCTGTATTGTAACATGTTTGAATTTTTGAAACTTATCCAAACATTTCGAGAATTGTGTCTCAAATATCAAAAGTCTTACAATAGCCTGTCATTTGTATCGATTTCCTAGAATCAGTTTATGATTGTCAAAAGGTCTACAATCATGTTAGAGTATCTTCTATTAAACTATTCTCAATTGTCAAAAGTTATATAGTTTGAATCTAAAGTTTTCAAAAGTTGATTAGGTTTTCCATAACTGTCAATACATTTTTCTTACTTTCTTACCTGCACAAGATTTTGTTTAGATCTTTGGATTACCTATTTGTCACCTACTCGCCTGCCTCCTTAGTCCGTTTGCATATCTATCATCTTAAAAATCTCATGTAGAAATCCAAGTCTGAATGGAGCAAACATAAAGCGACCAGTCATACAAACCTAATACGTCTACCTCCCAATCAACCAGAAAAATAAAGAATTTCTATTTCTTATGTGTTTCCAGTCTTGGAAAAGATAAAGTCTACATAGAATCTGCAAGACACTTATAGCAAGTCGAAGCATGTAGAAAGATTAACCTAAACTATAGGGGTGGTAATTTAGGATTGATAGGAAATTTGACAACAACAGTTAAGTCTAGTGGTCCTAAAGTCCTGAGGATTATTCCTTGTCTCTTAGCTGAGGGAAACCTTTGTGGGAAAACAATAGGTAGGTAGAAAAGAGTTTTGGACATCCTTAAATGTCTTCAACCAAGATTGATAATTCTGATGCTTTTATAGCATTACTTGGCAATCTAGCTACCCTTGAGAAAATATTTGTAGGTGCTAATAGGAATTTATTAGCCATTCACTCCAAACCCTTAGGACTTTTGAATGTAAATGGCTTTATGATGGTCTTTTAAAATTTTTAAATTACATTGTGGAATAAAACTTCGTTCTAGATTATGAGAGACAAATTTTGTTACTACTTCAATAGCTAAGGAATTACTAGATAAGATGCAAATCATACATCTAGAATCTGACATTACAATGTCCAAGCTTGATTGGAAGAAAAGAAGCCGGAAGCAGCTATTTGATTTGAATCTTCATATGTCATCTTTTTGTTTTACCCATGGCATGTATATTCGTATTTCATGTGTCATGAATAACTATTCTCCTTCACACTTTGTATTTTTGTGTGGCATGCTGTTGTTAAAACTTTTAGATTCATTACTCCAATGTCAAGATGACTGGTGATACAGAGTATTTAATACTCTCGAAACGCATATCATTTAATGTCCGATCTTTTCTTTATCAATGTTTTTACATTCTCTAAGCATGCATGATTTGGATAGCTAGTTATATAGAGTGTTTTGTACTCTTGAAACTTATTTGCATCATGTTTATAATATGTAGTATTTTGTTAATATTTTGTAAAAATACCAAAGTTAATTGTAGGAATACTTTATAGAAAAATATAAGTATATTATTTGGGTTGAATATTTGTATCATGAGAGTAATCGTTTACAGAAGGATCCGTCAAGTTTGCATACACCTATGGGATTTCTTTTAATCTCTCTATGCATGACTTTAATATACGATTTAAATAGAAGCGCTTGTATTATATATCCTATGATTATGTTTTAATTTATTATTAAATGTAATATGGAACCAACCATCTTTCACTTTTTCCTAATTAGAAAAAAAAGGAACCCAATGATAAAGTATTTAATAATTTCTTTGGCAGTCTCCTTAATGTAATTGTAAACCACAGTCTAGAGATAGTAAAGGGTTGAAAAATGGGTATGATTAGCTTGTGTACATTTCTAATCAGATTCCTAAACCATAATACGGTGTTGTAAATTTGAAACCTGTTACAACTACTCTTGTTGAGGAATTTAGTATTTAGAGTAAGATTGATACTTCAAGTAAATGAATGGAGAATTAGTACCCTAGATTTGGAGGCAAAAAACACTGAGGGTGTAGAGTCAAAAACGAAATCGTAACGGATTTCTGATTTTTACTAGTATCATTAGATTTGAAATTTCAAGGATGAAATTTCTTTAAAGATGGTAGAGCTATGGCACTTGTTATTTTTCTAATAGGTATCATTATAATTAAATTAATTATTAGTGTGCTAATTAAAATTTTATTTCATATAAAATCTATTTCACATTATTTATTTCTACCTATTTTCAAATTTTCTAGAATTTTTCTATATCTATTTAGTATATTTAACAAAATAACCTTAGAACTTCTAATTAACTACAAAAATACCATCTGACATTATTTGCTCCAAAAGTCTCCGATGGAGAATTGCTCTTACCTACCTAACCTCCTTTTGTCTCCTATTTCTTTTATTTTTTTTCTTCTTCTTTTCTCATGTTAACTCTCTCTCTCTCTTTCTCTCCCGTTTTCTCTTCTTTCTCTCTTTTTTGTTTACCTCAAAATC